>WFAB01002372.1:37500-42484 GCA_018977245.1 Lethenteron camtschaticum | reverse complement strand
AGTGTAGTGGTGGTAGTGGTAGAGGTGGAGGCGATGAGGAGGGTGAAACAGAAGAGTAGCACACATCAGCATCTGGCTACGTCACCTGTGAGTAGTGTAGTGTATAGTGTAGTGTATAGTGTAGTATGTAGTATATAGTGTAGTGTGGGGAGACTTCTGGGACTGCGGGGAAACTCGGTGGAGGCGATGAGGAGGGTGAAACAGAAGAGTAGCACCCATCAGCACCTCGCTACGTCACCTGTGAGTAGTGTAGTGTATAGTGTAGTGTAGTATGTAGTGTAGTGTATAGTAGTGTAGTGTATAGTGTAGTGGTGGTAGTGGTAGAGGTGGAGGCGATGAGGAGGGTGAAACAGAAGAGTAGCACACATCAGCATCTGGCTACGTCGCCTGTGAGTAGTGTAGTGTATAGTGTAGTGTAGTATGTAGTGTAGTGTATAGTAGTGTAGTGTATAGTGTAGTGGTGGTAGTGGTAGAGGTGGAGGCGATGAGGAGGGTGAAACAGAAGAGTAGCACACATCAGCATCTGGCTACGTCGCCTGTGAGTAGTGTAGTGTATAGTGTAGTGTATAGTGTAGTTTAGTATGTAGTGTAGTGTATAGTGTAGTGTGGGGAGACTTCTGGGCCTGCGGGGAAACTCGGTGGAGGCGATGAGGAGGGTGAAACAGAAGAGTAGCACACATCAGCATCTGGCTACGTCACCTGTGAGTAGTGTAGTGTATAGTGTAGTGTAGTATGTAGTGTAGAGTGTAGTGTAGTATGTAGTGTAGTGTATAGTGTAGTATGTAGTGTATAGTGTAGTGTGGGGAGACTGCTGGGACTGCGGGGAAACTCGGTGGAGGCGATGAGGAGGGTGAAACAGAAGAGTAGCACCATCAGCATCTGGCTACGTCACCTGTGAGTAGTGTAGTGTATAGTGTAGTGTAGTATGTAGTGTATAGTGTACTGTAGTGTATAGTGTAGTGTAGTGTCTAGTGTACACAGTGGTAGTGGTGGAGGCGATGAGGAGGGTGAAACAGAAGAGTAGCACACATCAGCATCTGGCTACTTCGCCTGTGAGTATGTGTAGTGTATAGTGTAGTGTATAGTGTAGTTTAGTATGTAGTGTAGTTTAGTATGTAGTGTAGTGTATAGTGTAGTGTATAGTGTAGTGTAGTGTATAGTGTAGTGTAGTAGTGTAGTGTATAGTGTAGTGTAGTTGTATGTGTGTAGTGTAGTGTATAGTGTAGTGTATAGTNGTGTATATAGTGTAGTGTGTAGTGTGTAGTGTGTGTGTGTAGTGTGTAGTGTATAGTGTAGTGTATAGTGTAGTGTATAGTGTAGTGTAGTAGTGTAGTGTAGTGTGTAGTGTATAGTGTATGTACGTAGTATAGTGTATAGTGTAGAAGAGTAGCACACACCAGCACCTGGCTACTTGTCCTGTGAGTAGTGTAGTGTATAGTGTAGTTTAGTATGTAGTGTAGTAGTATGTAGTGTAGTATATAGTGTATGTACGTAGTGGTGGAGGCGATGAGGAGGGTGAAACAGAAGAGTAGCACCCACCAGCATCTGTCTACTTCGCCTGTGAGTAGTGTAGTGTGTAGTGTAGTGTAGTATGTAGTGTATAGTGTACTGTAGTGTATAGTGTAGTGTAGTGTCTAGTGTACACAGTGGTAGTGGTGGAGGCGATGAGGAGGGTGAAACAGAAGAGTAGCACCCATCAGCACCTCGCTACGTCTCCTGTGAGTTGTGTAGTGTATAGTGTAGTGTATAGTGTAGTTTAGTATGTAGTGTAGTGTATAGTGTAGTGTGGGGAGACTGCTGGGACTGCGGGGAAACTCGGTGGAGGCGATGAGGAGGGTGAAACAGAAGAGTAGCACCCATCAGCATCTGGCTACGTCGCCTGTGAGTTGTGTAGTGTATAGTGTAGTGTAGTATGTAGTGTAGTGTATAGTAGTGTAGTGTATAGTGTAGTGGTGGTAGTGGTAGTGGTGGAGGCGATGAGGAGGGTGAAACAGAAGAGTAGCACACATCAGCATCTGGCTACGTCGCCTGTGAGTTGTGTAGTGTATAGTGTAGTGTAGTATGTAGTGTAGTGTATAGTAGTGTATAGTGTAGTGGTGGTAGTGGTAGAGGTGGAGGCGATGAGGAGAGTTAAACAGAAGAGTAGCACCCATCAGCATCTGGCTACGTCGCCTGTGAGTAGTGTAGTGTATAGTGTAGTGTATAGTGTAGCATGTAGTGTATAGTGTAGTGTATAGTGTAGTTTAGTATGTAGTGTAGTGTATAGTGTAGTGTGGGGAGACTGCTGAGCCTGCGGGGAAACTCGGTGGAGGCGATGAGGAGAGTTAAACAGAAGAGTAGCACCCACCAGCATCTGGCTACGTCATCTGTGAGTTGTGTAGTGTATAGTGTAGTGTAGTAGTGTATAGTGTAGTGTATAGTGTAGTGTAGCATGTAATGTAGTGTATAGTGTAGTGTATAGTGTAGTGTATAGTTTAGTTTAGTATGTAGTGTATAGTGTAGTGTATAGTGTAGTGTAGTATGTAGTGTATAGTGTAGTGTATAGTGTAGTGCAGTGTATAGTGTAGTGTATAGTGTAGTGTATAGTGTAGTGTGTAGTAGTGTATAGTGTAGTGTATAGTGTAGTGTAGNATGTAGTGTAGTGTATAGTGTAGTGTATAGTNTGAGTGTAGTATAGTGTAGTGTATAGTGTAGTGTATAGTGTAGTGTAGTATAGTGTAGTGTATAGTGTAGTGTATAGTGTATTGTGTAATGTAGTGTATAGTGTAGTGTGTAGTGTATAGTGTAGTGTAGTGTATAGTGTAGTGTATAGTGTGTAGTGTAGTAGTAGTGTAATGTAGTGTAGTGTGTAGTGTATAGTGTAGTGTATAGTGTAGTGTAGTGTATAGTGTAGTGTATAGTGTAGTGTATAGTGTAGTGTATAGTGTAGCAAGTAGAGTAGTGTATAGTGTAGTGTATAGTGTAGTGTATAGTGTAGCAAGTAGAGTAGTGTATAGTGTAGTGTATAGTAGAGGTGTGGACTCGAGTCATGTGACTTGGACTCGAGTCATGAATTTGATGACTTCAGACTCGACTTGGACTTGCATAACAGTGACTTTGTCCCACCTCTGGTGTATAGTGTAGCAAGTAGAGTAGTGTATAGTGTAGTGTATAGTGTAATAGTGTATAGTGTAGTGTATAGTGTAGTAATGTATAGTGTAGTGTATAGTGTAGCAAGTAGAGTAGTGTATAGTGTAGTAGTGTATAGTGGTGTATAGTGTAGTGTATAGTGTAGTGTAGTAGTGTATAGGTGTAGTGTATAGTGTAGTGTGTAGTGTATAGTGTAGTATTAGTGTAGTGTATAGTGTAGTGTATAGTGCAGTGTATAGTGTAGTGTATGGTAGTGTAGTATATAGTGTATAGTGTAGTGTGTAATGTAGTGTATAGTGTAGTGTGTAGTGTATAGTGTAGTGTATAGTGTAGTGTAGTGTATAGTGTAGTGTAGGTAGTGTATAGTGTAGTGTATAGTGTAGTGTATAGTGTAGTGTGTTAGTGTATAGTGTAGTGTATAGTATAGTGTNGTAGNGTATAGTGTANAGTGTAGTAGTATAGNGTAGTGTGTGTAGTGTATAGTATAGTAGTGTATAGTGTAGTGTGTCCCTCCCTCCTCCCTCCATCCTACCTCCCTCCTCACTCTCGCTCTCTCACTCTCTCGCTCACCCCNTCACTAACTCTCTCACTCTCTCACTCACTCACTAACTCTCTCGCTCACTAACTCTCTCACTCTCCCACCCACCGCAGTCAGCGAGCGCCTTCGCCGTGTGCTCCCTCCCCGTCTCCTCGTGGCGCGACGTGGACGACGCCTCCAGCTCCCTCGCCTTCCCCTGCCTCACTCACTCACCACCTCACTCACCCCTCACTCACCCCTCACTCACTCACCTCACTCACCACCTCACTCACCACCTCACTCACCACCTCACTCACCACCTCACTCGCTCACTCACCACCTCACTCACCACCTCACTCACCACCTCACTCACCACCTCGCTCGCTCACTCACCACCTCACTCGCTCACTCACCACCTCACTCACTCACCACCTCACTCACTCACCACCTCACTCACCTCCCTCACTAACTCTCTCACTCTCTCTCTCACTCACTAACTCTCTCTCTNACTCTCTCTCTCACTCTCTCTTCGCTCTCTCGCTCTCTTTCACACTCTCTCGCTCACTCTCACACTCACCCCNTCACTAACTCTCTCACTCTCTCACTCACCACCTCCCTCGCTCACTAACTCACTCACTCTCTCACTCTCTCTCGCTCACTCCCTCACTCACCACCTCTCTCACTCACTCTCTCTCACTCTCACTCTCACACTCTCTCGCTCGCTCACTCGCTCTCCCTTACTAACTCTCTCACTCACCACCTCCCTCGCTCACTCACCACTCCCTCGCTCACTAACTCTCTCACTCACTCACTCTCTCACTCTCTCACTCTCTCTCGCTCACTCTCACTCTCTCACTCACTCTCTCGCTCGCTCTCTCTCGCTCGCTCTCTCTCGCTCTCTTTCTCACTAACTCTCTCACTCTCTCTCACTCTCTCTCTCGCTCGCTCTCTCACTCACTCTCTCACTCACTAACTCTCCACTAACTCTCTCACCACCTCACTCTCTCACTCTCTTTCTCACTAACTCTCTCGCTCGCTCTTGCTCTCTCACTCTCTCTCTCTCTCTNACTCACTCACTAACTCTCCCCTCCTCCCTCCCCGCGCAGTCAGCGAGCGCCTTCGCCGTGCGCTCCTCCCCGTCTCCTCGTGGCGCGACGTGGACGACGCCTCCCGCTCCCTCGTCTTCCCTGCCTCACTCACCACCTCACTCACTCACCACCACCTCACTCACTCACCACCTCACTCACTCACCACCTCCCTCGCTCACTAACTCTCTCACTCTCCTCCTCACTCTCTCACTCTCTCTCACTCTCTCTCTCACTCTCTCTCTCACTCTCT
>WFAB01002372.1:17500-32500 GCA_018977245.1 Lethenteron camtschaticum | reverse complement strand
TTCTTTATTCGGATGTTTGTGTGTTCCGCTAAAAAAAACTAACCCGACCCTGCACACTGCTCGGTTCTGTTCCAGTAAAAACTAACTCGCCGTGCCACCCTGGCTCGGTGGTTCGGATGTTTGCCAGTGAAAAAACCTGACCTGCCCCTGTCGCTGTTGTCATTGTTGTTCCGTGTGCTTTTGCCACCTAGCTCGGTTTTGGTGATCGGATGTTTGTGTGTTCTGAGAAAAAAACACTGCCGTGCCACGCCGTGGTGGTGGTGGTAAATGAGTGGATGTGGTGTAATGGAAAAAAAACAACCCATGCCACGCTGGCTCCATGCTGGTTCGATTCGGATGCTTCTGTGTTCCGGTGAAAAAAAACTAACTCGACCCGTGCCACCCTGGCTCGGATATGTGTGTGTTCGATGAAAAAAAAAACCCGTGCCACCCTGGCTCTGTTCTGGCTCGATTCAGATGTTTGTGTGTTCCAGTGAAAAAAAACTAACTCGACCCGTGCCACCCTGGCTCGGTTCTGGTTCGATTCGGATGTTTGTGTGTTCCAGTGAAAAAAAACTAACTCGACCCGTGCCACGCTGGCTCGGTTCTGTGTGTGTTCCGCTGAAAAAAAACTAACCCATGCCACCCTGGCTCGGTTCTGGCTCGATTCGGATGTTTGTGTGTTCCGCTGAAAAAAACTAACTCAACCCGTGCCACGCTGGCTCGGATATGGTTCCATTCGGATATGTGTGTGTTAAAGTGGAAAAAAACTAACCCATGCCACGCTGGCTCCGTGCTGGTTCGATTCGGATGTTTCTGTGTTCCAGTGAGAAAAAACTAACTCAACCCTGCCACGCTGGCTCCGTGCTGGTTCGATTCGGATGTTTCTGTGTTCCNTGCCACGCTGGCTCGGATATGTGTGTGTTAAAGTGGAAAAAAACTAACCCATGCCACGCTGGCTCGGATATGTGTGTGTTAAAGTGGAAAAAAACTAACCCGTGCCACGCTAGCCCGTGCTAGCTTGGCTCGGATATGTGTGTGTGTTCCAGTGCAAAAAAAAAATGCAATCCGTGCCACGCTGGCCCCGTGCTGGCTTGGCTTAGGCTCGGAATGTTTGGGCCAGTGGAAAAAAAAACTGCAACCCGTGCCACGCTGACCCCGTGCTGGCTTGGCTCGGTTATGTGTGTGTGTTTGTTCCAGTGCAAAAAAAAACCACAACCCGTGCCACCCTGGTCCCGTGCTGGCTTGGCTCGCATACGTGTGCGTCTGCGTGTGTGCCAGTGGAAAAAACAATTAGTTATAAATGATAATTAGTTATAAATGATAAATTATTACTTCGGGCTAAGATTGCAAGCTCGGGGGAGGAGAGGCGGGGGGGGTAAATTAGCATAACAACACGATAATTATATGCTAATGGTATGCTAATGATATGCTAATTTATGCAAAATATTGTGTTAATGCGACGCTCCTGTATTAATGTTCATAATGTTCTAAAGGCTGTTTAATTTATGCGGCGATTAATATTCATGACGTAGGAGGTGGGGCGGGATGGGGGNACATGACGTCATTCATCTGTTTCACCCCNTCTCCCTTGGGGGCTACGTCACTAAGAAGGTGGGGGATGACGTCATTCATCTGTTCCACCCCTTCTGGGGCTACGTCACTAAGAAGGTGGGAGGGGNNTGACGTCATTCATGTGTTCCACACACAACGTCACTAAGAAGGTGGGGGGGGTGACGTCATTCATCTGTTCCACCACCTCCCAGTCACTAAGAAGGGGGGAGGGTGACGTCATTCATGTGTTTCACCCCCTCTTGGGGGCTGTCACTAAGAAGGTGGGGGGGGGAGGTGACGTCATTCATCTGTTACCCCTCTTGGGGGCTACGTCACTAAGAAGGTGGGGGGGGGTGACGTCATTCATGTGTTACCCCCTCCCATTGGGGCTACGTCACTAAGAAGGTGGGGGGGNTGACGTCATTCATGTGTTTCACCCCCTCCCATTGGGGGCTACGTCACTAAGAAGGTGGGGGGTGACGTCATTCATGTGTTTCACCCCTCCCAATGGGGTCTACGTCACTAAGAAAGTGGGGGGGTGACGTCATTCATGTGTTTCACCCCTCCCTCCCATTGGGGTCTACGTCACTAAGAAGGTGGGGGGGGGTGACGTCATTCATGTGTTTCCCCTCCCAATGGGGTCTACGTCACTAAGGTGGGGGGGGGGGGTGACGGGTNCCCCTGACGTCACGGGGGGGTGACGTTCATCTGTNCACCCCCCTCCGGCTCTCCTAAAGGTGGGGGGGNTACGTCATCATCTGTCCCCCTCGGGGGAGAAGGTGGGGGGGGGGGGTGGTCATTGTGGTGATAAGTGAGGTGGTCATTATGTTCATCATTGGGGTCTACGTCATGAAGGTGGGGGGGGTGGTCATTGTTATCATGGGGGTCATGGGGGGGGGGGGGGGACGGATTATGTTACCCCTCCCCCCAATGGGATAACGAGTGGGGGGTGGGGGGCCTGTCAGCGTTGTGACTTCCGCTAACCCCCCTTGGTGCTGACGGGTCATGGTCGTGGGGGAGGGGGGAGGGTGGTGGTGATGGTGGTGATGGTGGTGATGGTGGTGATGGTGATGATGATGTTAAAAATGTAATAAATAAAACGCTGCCGCCTGTCACGAGTGGAGATTAACGTTGAGTCTGCGTGGTCTTTCATTATCATAGACGGGTGCTGGTGGTGGTGATGGTAGTGGTGGTTGAGGTGGTGGTTGAGGTGGTGGTGGTCATCTCGGTCCAACAACAACGGAGGGCGGAGGAGCGACGCTCACAACAACGAGCGGAGCGCCGGGTATTATTAATAAGCCGTCCATGAAAAATGTTTAATTGCTTGAAAGGAGGCGATTAATTGATGAATTGATGCCGATTTTGATACAGGCGCGCATTGTCACCGGATCTGAGTACGTGCGCGAAATGTGGAATTGATTGGGCTGCGAGAAGTGGACTAACTTTCATTGCAAGATTTGACAACGGCACGGTATCAAGTTGAATAAAACCGTTGAATAAAACCGTTGAATAAAACCGCTGAATAAAACGTTGAATAAAACTGTGAATAAAACCGTTGAAAAAACCGCTGAATAAAACCGTTGAATAAAACCGCTGAATACACTGTGAATAAACCGTTGAATAAAACCGCTGAATAAAACCGTTGAATAAAACCGCTGAATAAAACCGCTGAATAAAACGTTGAATAAAACCGAATACTGAATAAAACCGTGAATAAAACCGTGGAATAAAACGCTGAATAAAACCGTTGAAAAAAAAAAAAAAAAAACCTTGATAAAACCGCTGAATAAAACCGTTGAATAAACGCTGAATAAAACCGTTGAATAAAACCGTGGAATAAAACCGCTGAATAAAACCGTTGAATAAAACCGCTGAATAAAACCGTTGAATAAAACCGTGAATAAAACCGCTGAATAAAACCGTTGAATAAAACCGCTGAATGAAACCGTTGAATAAAACCGTTGAATAAAACCGCTGAATAAAACCGTTGAATAAAACCGTGGAATAAAACGCTGAATAAAACCGTTGAATAAAACCGTTGAATGAAACCGTTGAATAAAACCGTTGAATAAAACCGTTGAATAAAACCGCTGAATAAAACCGTTGAATAAAACCGTTGAATGAAACCGTTGAATAAAACCGTTGAATAAAACGCTGAATAAAACCGTTGCATAAAACCGTTGAATAAAACCGTTGAAAAAACCGTTGAATAAAACCGTGGAATAAAACCGTGGAATAAACCGCTGAATAAAACCGTTGAATAAAACCGTTGATAAAACCGTTGAATGAAACCGTTGATAAAACCGTTGAATAAAACCGCTGAATAAAACCGTTGAATAAAACCGTTGAATAAACCGTTGAATGAAACGCTGAATAAAACCGTTGAATGAAACCGTTGAATAAAACCGTTGAATAAAACCGTTGAATGAAACCGTTGAATAAAACCGTTGAATAAAACCGCTGAATAAACCGTTGAATGAAACCGTTGAATAAAACCGTTGAATAAAACCGTTGAATGAAACCGTTGAATAAAACCGTTGAATAAAACCGTTGAATGAAACCGTTGAATGAAACCGTTGAATAAAACCGTGGAATAAAACCGCTGAATGAAACCGTGAATAAAACCGTTGAATAAAACGTTGAATGAAACCGCTGAATAAAACCGTTGAATGAAACCGTTGAATAAAACCGTGAATAAAACCGTTGAATAAAACCGTTGAATAAAACCGTTGAATAAAACCGTTGAATAAANCCGCTGAATAAAACCGTTGAATAAAACCGTTGAATGAAACCGTTGAATAAAATAAAACCGTTGAATGAAAAATAAAACCGTTGATAAAACCGTTGAATAAAACCGAATAAAACCGTTGAATGAAACCGTTGAATAAAACTACTGAAACCGTTGAATAAAAATGAATAAAACCGTTGAATGAAAAAAACCGTTGAATGAAACCAATAAAACCGTTGAATGAAACTNAAAAAACCGTTGAATAAAACCAATGAAACCGTTGAATAAAACTAAAAAACCGTGAATAAAACCGTTGAATGAAACCGCAATAAAACCGTTGAAAAAACCGTTGAATGAAACCGTTGAATAAAACCATTGAATGAAACCGCTGAATAAAAACGTTGAATAAAACCGTTGAATAAAACAGTTGAATAAAACCGTTGAATAAAACCGTTGAATGAAACCGTTGAATGAAACCGTTGAATGAAACCGTTGAATAAACCGTTGAATAAAACCGTTGAATAAAACCGTTGAATAAAACCGTTGAATAAAACCGTTGAATAAAACCGTTGAATAAAACCGTTGAATAAACCGTTGAATAAACCGTTGAATAAAACCGTTGAATAAAACCGTTGAATAAAACCGTTGAATTAAACCGCTGAATAAAACCGTTGAATGAAACCGTTGAATAAAACCGTTGAATAAAACCGCTGAATAAAACCGTTGAATAAAACCGTTGAATTAAACCGTTGAATAAACCGTTGAATTAAACCGTTGAATAAAACCGTTGATTAAAACCGCTGAATAAAACCATTGAATTAAACCGTTGAATAAAACCGCTGAATAAAACCGTTGAATAAAACCGTTGAATTAAACCGTTGAATAAAACCGCTGAATAAACCGTTGAATAAAACCGTTGAATAAAACCGCTGAATAAAACCGTTGAATAAAACCGTTGAATTAAACCGTTGAATTAAACCGTTGAATAAAACCGCTGAATAAAACCGTTGAATAAAACCGTTGAATTAAACCGTTGAATAAACCGTTGAATAAACCGTGGAATAAAACTGCTAAATAAAACCGTTGATTAAACCGTTGAATAAAACCGCTGAATAAACCGTTGAATAAAACCGTTGAATAAAACCGCTGAATAAAACGCTGAATGAAACCGCTGAATGAAACCGTTGAATAAACCGTTGAATAAAACCGTTGAATAAAACGTTGAATAAAACCGTGGAATAAACCGTTGAATGAAACCGTTGAATAAAACCGTTGAATAAAACCGTTGAATAAAACCGTTGAATAAAACCGTTGAATAAAACCGTTGAATAAAACCGTTGATTAAAACCGTTGAATAAAACCGTTGAATGAAACCGCTGAATAAAACCGTTGAATAAAACCGTGGAATAAAACCGTTGAATAAAACCGTTGAATAAAACCGTTGATTAAAACCGTTGAATAAACCGTTGAATGAAACCGCTGAATAAAACCGTTGAATAAAACCGTGAATGAAACCGTTGAATAAAACGCTGAATAAAACCGTTGAATAAAACCGTTGAATAAACCGTTGAATAAAACCGTTGAATAAAACCGTTGAATAAAACCGTGGAATAAAACCGTTGAATAAAACCGTTGAATGAAACCGTGAATAAAACCGTGGAATAAAACCGCTGAATAAAACCGTTGAATAAACCGTTGAATGAAACCGCTGAATAAAACCGTGGAATAAAACCGTTGAATAAAACCGTTGAATGAAACCGTGGAATAAAACCGCTGAATAAAACCGTGGAATAAAACCGCTGAATAAAACCGTGGAATAAAACCGTTGAATAAAACCGTTGAATAAAACCGTTGAATAAAACCGTGGAATAAAACCGTTGAATAAAACCGTTGAATAAAACCGTTGAATAAAACCGTTGAATAAAACCGTTGAATAAAACCGTTGAATAAACCGGTGGAATAAAACCGTTGAATAAACCGTTGAATAAAACCGTTGAATAAAACCGCTGAATAAAACCGTTGAATAAAACCGTTGAATAAAACCGTGGAATAAAACCGTTGAATAAAACCGTTGAATAAAACCGTTGAATGAAACCGTTGAATAAAACCGTTGAATGAAACCGTTGAATGAAACCGTGGAATAAAACCGTGAATAAAACCGTGGAATAAAACCGTTGAATAAAACCGTTGAATGAAACCGTTGAATGAAACCGTTGAATGAAACCGTTGAATGAAACCGTTGAATAAAACCGTTGAATGAAACCGTTGAATAAAACCGTTGAATAAAACCGTTGAATAAAACGTTTGAATAAAACCGTTGAATAAACCGTGAAAAACCGTTGAATAAAACCGTTGAATAAAACCGTTGAATAAAACCGTTGAATAAAACGTTGAATAAAACCGTTGAATAAAACCGTTGAATAAAACCGTTGAATAAAACCGTTGAATAAAACCGTTGAATAAAACCGTTGAATAAAACCGTTGAATAAAACCGTTGAATAAAACCGTTAAAACCGTTGAATAAACCCGTTGAATAAAACCGTTGAATGAAACCGTTGAATGAAACCGTTGAATGAAACCGTTGAATAAAACCGTTGAATAAAACCGTTGATTAAAACCGTGGAATAAAACCGTTGAATGAATCCGTTGAATGAAACCGTTGAATAAAACCGTTGAATAAAACCGTTGAATAAAACCGCTGAATAAAACCGATGAATAAAACCGTTGATTAAAACCGTGGAATAAAACCGTTGAATAAAACCGTTGAATAAAACCGTTGATTAAAACCGTGGAATAAAACCGCTGAATAAAACCGTTGAATAAAACCGTTGATTAAAACCGTGGAATAAAACCGTTGAATAAAACCGTTGAATAAAACCGTTGAATGAAACCGTGGAATAAAACCGTTGAATAAAACCGTTGAATAAAACCGTGAATAAAACCGTTGAATGAAACCGTTGAATGAAACCGTGGAATAAAACCGTTGAATAAAACCGATGAATAAAACCGTTGAATAAAACCGTGGAATAAAACCGTTGAATGAAACCGTTGAATGAAACCGTGGAATAAAACCGTTGAATAAAACCGATGAATAAAACCGTTGAATAAAACCGTTGAATAAAACCGCTGAATAAAACCGCTGAATAAAACCGCTGAATAAAACCGATGAATAAACCGTTGAATGAAACGTTGAATAAAACCGTTGAATGAAACCGTTGAATAAAACCGTTGAATGAAACCGCTGAATAAAACCGTTGAATAAAACCGTTGAATGAAACCGTTGAATAAACTGCTGAATAAAACCGTTGAATAAAACCGTTGAATGAAACCGCTGAATAAAACCGTTGATAAAACCGTTGAATGAAACCGTTGAATAAANCCATTGAATGAAACGCTGAATAAAACCGTGAATAAAACCGTTGAAAAACGTTGAATAAACCGTTGAATAAACCGTTGAATAAACCGTTGAATGAAACCGTTGAATAAAACCGTTGAATAAAACCGTTGAATAAAACCGTTGAATAAAACCGTTGAATAAAACCGTTGAATAAAACCGTTGAATAAAACCGTTGAATAAAACCGTTGAATAAACCGTTGAATAAAACCGTTGAATAAAACCGTTGATAAAACCGTGAATAAAACCGTTGAATGAAACCGTTGAATAAAACCGTTGAATAAACCGTTGAATAAAACCGCTGAATAAAACCGTTGAATAAAACCGTTGAATAAAACCGTTGAATAAAACCGTTGAATAAACCGTTGAATAAAACCGTTGATTAAACCGTGAATAAAACCATGAATTAAACCGTTGAATAAAACCGCTGAATAAAACCGTTGAATAAAACCGTTGAATTAAACCGTTGAATAAAACCGTGAATAAAACCGTTGAATAAAACCGTTGAATAAAACCGCTGAAAAAACCGTTGAATAAAACCGTTGAATAAACCGTTGAATAAAACCGTTGAATAAAACCGTTGAATAAAACCGTTGAATTAAACCGTTGAATAAAACCGTTGAATTAAACCGTGGAATAAAACTGCTGAATAAAACCGTTGAATTAAACCGTTGAATAAAACCGCTGAATAAAACCGTTGAATAAAACCGTTGAATAAAACCGCTGAATAAAACCGTTGAATAAAACCGTTGAATAAAACCGTGGAATAAAACCGTTGAATGAAACCGTTGAATAAAACCGTTGAATAAAACCGTTGAATAAAACCGTTGAATAAAACCGTTGAATAAAACCGTTGAATAAAACCGTTGATTAAAACCGTTGAATAAACCGTTGAATGAAACCGCTGAATAAAACCGTTGAATAAACCGTGGAATAAAACCGTTGAATAAAACCGTTGAATAAAACCGTTGATTAAAACCGTTGAATAAAACCGTTGAATGAAACCGTGAATAAACCGTTGAATAAAACCGTTGAATGAAACCGTTGAATAAAACCGTTGAATAAAACCGTTGAATAAAACCGTTGAATAAAACCGTTGAATAAAACCGTTGAATAAAACCGTGGAATAAACGTGAATAAAACCGTTGAATGAAACCGCTGAATAAAACCGCTGAATAAAACCGTTGAATAAAACCGTTGAATGAAACCGCTGAATAAAACCGTGGAATAAAACCGTTGAATAAAACCGTTGAATGAAACCGTGGAATAAAACCGCTGAATAAAACCGTGGAATAAAACCGCTGAATAAAACCGTGGAATAAAACCGTTGAATAAAACCGTTGATAAAACCGTTGAATAAAACCGTGGAATAAAACCGTTGAATAAAACCGTTGAATAAAACCGTTGAATAAAACCGTTGAATAAAACCGTTGAATAAAACCGTTGAATAAAACCGTGGAATAAAACCGTTGAATAAAACCGTTGAATAAAACCGTTGAATAAAACCGCTGAATAAAACCGTTGAATAAAACCGTTGAATAAAACCGTGGAATAAAACCGTTGATAAAACCGTTGAATAAAACCGTTGAATGAAACCGTTGAATAAAACCGTTGAATGAAACCGTGGAATGAAACCGTTGAATAAAACCGTGGAATAAACCGCTGAATAAAACCGTTGAATAAAACCGTTGAATGAAACCGTTGAATAAAACCGTTGAATGAAACCGTTGAATGAAACCGTTGAATAAAACCGTTGAATGAAACCGTTGAATAAAACCGTTGAATAAACCCGTTGAATAAAACCGTTGAATAAAACCGTTGAATAAAACCGTTGAATAAAACCGTTGAATAAACCGCTGAATAAAACCGTTGAATAAAACCGTTGAATAAACCGTTGAATAAAACCGTGGAATAAACCGTTGAATAAAACCGTTGAATAAAACCGTTGAATAAAACGTGAATAAAACCGTTGAATAAAACCGTTGAATAAACCGTTGAATAAAACCGTTGAATAAAACCGTTGAATAAACCGTTGAATAAAACCGTTGAATAAAACCGTTGAATAAAACCGTTGAATAAAACCGTTGAATAAAACCGTTGAATGAAACCGTNGNAATGAAACCGTTAATGAAACCGATAACCGTTGAATAACCGTTGATTAAAACCGTGGAATAAAACCGTNGAATGACCGTTGAATGACCGTTGATAAAACCGTTGAATAAAACCGTTGAATAAACCGTGAATAACCGATGAATAACCGTTGATTAAACCGTGGAAAAAACCGTTGAATAAACCGTGAATAACGTTGATTAACCGTGGAATAAAACCGCTACGAATAAAACCGTTGAATAAAACCGTTGATTAAAACCGTGGTAAAACCGTNGTACCGTTGAATAAAACCGTTTGAAACCGTGGAANAAAACGTGGAATAAAACCGTTGAATGAAACGTTGAATAAACCGCTGAATAAAACCGTTGAATGAACCGTTGAATGAAACCGTAATAAAACCGTTGAATAAAACCGATGAATAAACCGTTGAATAAAACCGTGGAATAAAACCGTTGATGAAACCGTTGAGAAACCGTGGAATAAAACCGTTGAATAAAACCGAGAATAAAACGTTGATAAAACCNTTGAATAAAACCGTGANTAAAACCGCTGAATAAAACCGCTGAATAAACCGATGAATAAAACNGTATTAAACCGTGGATAAAACCTTAATACCGTTGAATGAAACCGTTGAATAAAACCGTTGAATAAAACCTTGAATAAACCGCTGAATAACACTGTGGAATACGTTGAATAAAACCGTTAATAAAACCGTTGAATGAAACCGTTGAATAAAACCGTTAATAAAACCGTTGAATAAAACCATTGAATAAAACCGTTAATAAAACCGTGAATAAAACCTTGAATAAAACCGTTGAATAAAACCGNTGAATAGTGGGTGAGAGGGTGAGTGAGTGATGGATGAGTGGGTGGGTGAGTGAGTGAGTAGGTGAGTGAGTGAGAGGGTGGGTGGGTGAGTAAGTGAGAGGGTGAGTGAGTGGCGAGTGAGTGAGTGAGAAGGTGGGTGGGTGGGTGAGTGAGTGAGTGAGTGAAAGGGTGGGTGAGTGAGTGGGTGAGTGAGAGGGTGAGTGAGTGAGTGGGTTAGTGAGTGAGTGAGTAGGCGAGTGAGTGAGAGGGTGAGTGAGTGGGTGAGTGGTTGAGTGAGTGGGTGGGTGAGTGATTAGGAGGGTGAGTGAGTGGGTTACTGAGTGGGTGAGAGAGTGAGTGAGTGGTTGGGTGAGTGAGTGGGTGAGTGAGTGAGAGGGTGAGCGAGTGAGGGGTGAGTGAATAGGTGGATGAGTGAGCGAGTAAGTGAGAGAGTGAGTGAGTAGGCGAGTGAGTGAGAGGGTGAGTGAGTGGGTGAGTAGTTGAGTGAGTGGGTGGGTAGTGATTAAGAGGGTGAGTGAGTGGGTTAGTGAGTGGTGAGAGAGTGATGAGTGGGTGGGTGAGTGAGTGAGAGTGAGTGAGAGGGTGGGAGTGAGGAGTAGGTGGGTGAGTGAGAGGGTGANTGGTGANAGGGTNAGTGGTGAGTGAGTGGGTGAGTGAGTGAGTGGGTGAGTGAGTGAGANGGCGGGTGAGTGAGTGGGTGAGTGAGTAGGGGTGAGTGAGAGGGCCTCTGAGAGGGTGGGCNAGTGAGTGAGTGGGTGAGTGAGTGAGAGACAAAGGTGAGAGGGTGGGTGAGTGAGTGAGTGTAGTTGGGCGAGTGAGTGAGTGAGTCTGACAGGGGTGAGTGGGTGAGAGGGTGGGTNAGTGAGTGGGTGAGTGGCAAGTGAGTGGGTGACGTTCGCTCCCACAGGGCTCCGTGCTAACCAATAAACACGAAAGATTTTCCAGTCGTTGGTCAGTTAACACAATGACAAAGCTCCCCCTGTAGCCTCTAGCAGGGCTGTAGGGCAAGTGATGTCAGTAGCGAGTAGCAGCAGACAAAGCTCCCCGTGTAGCCTCTAACAGCGCTTTATCCGCCCGTGTTGTTGTAGCGGGCGGCAGTTCCTGACCTAGGCGGTCACGGACCACGCTACAGGGTTCAGTCACTTCCTCAGCAGATGGCCAATTGCAGTCACTCACTCGAGCTGGGCGTACTTCCTCNCTGGCAACGTTTCACCAGCCGCCTCTTCCTCTGATATCTGAGTCACCGCAGTTAGTAGCGGGTAACACCACCTTGGTAACTCAGTCACTCACAGGGGTGACTACATTTAGAATGGAAGAGTGCTGCAGAGACAAGTGCTGTCGGTAGCAAGTGGAAGGAAAAAAAGTTAAAAATATTAAACTAAAATGTATTGATTTTTTTTTTTTGGGAAATAATAATAATAATAATAGGAATAAAAATTTAACTAACTTATTGTTTTATATTTTTTTATTCTTCCTAAAAATAATAATAAAACAAAGTTATTGTTTAAATTTTTATATATTTTATTATTTCCCTTCTACGTGACTTTACGCCAGCAGGGTGGTGCTTCCTCTGATATCTGAGGCACCGCAGACCTCGAGCTGGCAGGGTCAACCCAACGTTGGCACTCAGTCACTCACAGGGGTGACTACATTTAGAATGGAAGATTTCGTGACTGCAGAGATTCATAGACTTGGTTCTGTCGGTAAAGCAACGTGGAAGGGAAATAATAAAATTAAAATAGAAAACAATAAATGTATTGATTTATTTTTTNATTTTGGGAAATAATAAAATAATATTTAAATACTAATAAAAAAATAACAATACATTGTATTATTTTATATTTTTATTTTATTTTCATATCTTTTCTTTTAAACAAGAAGAATAATAAAATATTAGAAAACAATCAAATGTTTCGCTTTTTTTTTNATTTTGGGAAATAATAAAATAATTATGAAATATTTATAAAAAAATAAACAATCAATTGTATTGTTTTATATTTATTATATTTTATTCACTCACTCACAGGGGGTGACTACATTTAGATTGGAAGCTTTCGTGACTGCAGGGATTCATATTCAGGGAAAGAATAAAATAATAAAAAATATATCAAACGATAAAATGTATTGATTTATTTTTTATTTTGGGGAATGATAAAATAATAATGAAATATAAAGATAAAACAATACATTGTATTGTTTTATATTTATTTTATTTTATTTTCACAGTCTTGGTTCTTTCGGTAAAGTAACGTAGAAGGGAAATAATAAAATAAAAAAATTAGAAAACAATAAATGTTTTTTATTTTTTATTTTGAAGATAAAATAATAATGAAATTAATTAAANGATAAAACAATCATTGTTTGTTTTATATTTATTATATTTTATTCGCTCACTCACAGGGGTGACTACATTGAGATTGAAAGCTTTCGTGACTGCAGGGATTCATATTCAGGGAAAGAATAAAATAATAAAAATATAAAACTATTAAATGTATTGATTTATTTTTTATTTTGGGAAATAATAAATAATAATGAAACACTAATAAAAAATTAAACAATACATTGTATTGTTTTATTTTAATTTATTTGGGAAATTCTTACGTAATCATAGAAGGGAAATAAAAATAAAAAAGAAAACAATCAAATGTTTTATTTTTTNATTTTATGATAAAATAATAATGAAATACTAATTAAAAGATAAAACAATACATTGTATTGTTTTATATTTATTTTATTTTTTCGCTCACTCACAGGGGGTGGCTACATATAGATTGGCAACTTTCGTGACTACATNGAGATTCATATTCAGGGAAAGAATAAAATAATAAAATATTCAATATATTAAACGATAAAATGTATTGTTTTATTTTTTATTTTTGGGGAATGATAAAATAATAATGAAATACTAATAAAAAAATTTAACAATACATTGTATTGTTTTATATTTATTTTATTTTATTCAGGGATTCACAGTCTTGGTTCTTTCGGTAAAGTCACGTAGAAGGGAAATAATAAAATACTAAAAAATTTTTAAACAATAAAATGTTTCGCTTTCATTTTTATTTTGGGAAATGATAAAATAATATTTAAATACTAATAAAAAAATTTAACAATACATTGTATTGTTTTATATTTATTTTATTTTATTCAGGGATTCACAGTCTTGGTTCTTTCGGTAAAGTCACGTAGAAGGGAAATAATAAAATAAAAAATTAGAAAACAATCAAATGTTTCGCTTTCATTTTTATTTTGGGAAATGATAAAATAATAATGAAATACTAATAAAAGATAAAACAATACATTGTATTGTTTTATATTTATTATATTTTATTCGCTCACTCACAGGGGTTGGCTACTTTCTGATATCTGAGTCACCGCAGCCCCTGAGCGAGCAGGGTCAGACCCAACGTTGGCAACTCACTCACTCACAGGGGGTGACTACATTGAGATTCATATTCAGGAAAAGAATAAAATAATAAAAATATTAAACAATAAAATGTATTGATTTATTTTTTTATTTTTGGGGAAAATTAAACAATAATAAAATACACGTAAAAAATTAAACAATACATTGTGTTGTTTTATATTTATTTTATTTTATTCAAGGATTCTTAGTTGGTTCTTTCGGTAAAGTAACGTAGAAGGGAAATAATAAAAAAATTTTTTTTAAAACAATAAAATGTTTCGCTTTCATTTTTATTTTGGGAAATGATAAAATAATATTTAATACTAATAAAAAACAACATTGGTTTNAATTTATTTATTTACAGGGATTCACTTCTTTGAAAGTCACGTAGAAGGGAAATAATAAAATAAAAAATTAAACATAATCGTATTTTTTNATTTTGGGAAAGTAAAATAGAAATACTAAAAAAAAACATACATTGTATTTATTTAATTTATTTTATTCAAGGATTCATCTTCTTGGAAAGTAATAAAATAATAAATACAATTTTTTAATATGTTTCGTTTTTTTTATTTTGGGAACATGATAAATAATATTTAAATACAATTATTATGTTTATATTTATTATATTTTATTCACTCACTCACAGTGAACCTTGATTCTTTCGGTGCAGGGACATATTAGGGAAAGAATAAAATAATAAAAAATATAAAACAATAAAATGTATTGCTTTATTTTTTTATTTTTTGGGGAATGATAAAATAATAATGAAATACTAATTAAAAGACAAACAATACATTGTATTGTTTTATATTTATTTTATTTTATTCAGGGATTCATAGTCTTGGTTCTTTCGGTAAAGTCACGTAGAAGGGAAATAATAAAATAAAAAAATTAGAAACAATCAAATTGTATTTTTTTATTTAAGTAAAATAATAATGAAATACTGTGGGAATCTAAAAATAAAACATACATTGTATTGTTTTATATTTATTATATTTT
>WFAB01002372.1:0-12500 GCA_018977245.1 Lethenteron camtschaticum | reverse complement strand
GTGGACCGTGNGTGTGANTGTGTGTGTGTGGTGTGTGTGTGTGTGTGGTGTGTGTGGTGTGTGTGTGTACACGTGTGTGTGTACACTGTGTGTGTGTACACGTGTTGTGTGGTGTGTGTGTGGTGTGTGTGTACAGTGTGTGTGTGTGNACACACACACCACACACACACACGTGTGTGTGTGTGTGTGGTGTGTGTGTATGNACAGTGGTGTGTGTGTGTGNGTGTGTGGGTGTGGGTGTGTGGTGTGTGTGTGTGTGTGTGTGTGTGAGGTGTGTGGTGGGTTGTAGGTGTGTGTGGGGTGGTGGTGGTGTGTGTGTGGCTATGTGTGTGTGGGTGTGTGTGTGTGGTGTGTGTGTGTGTACACGTGGTGTGTACAGTGTGTGTGTAGTGTGTTTACANGTGTGTGTGTGTGTGGGTGTGTGTGTGTGTGGTGTGTGTGGTGTGTGTGTGTGTGTGTGGGGTGTGTGTGTGGTGTGTGTGTGGATGTGTAAGTGGNGTGTGTGTGGNTGTGTGTGTGGGNGTGTGTGTGTGGGTGTGTGTGTACGTGTGTGTGTACANGTGGATGTGTGTGTGTGTGTGTGTGTAGTGTGTTTACACGTGTGTGTGTGTGGGTGTGTGGTGTGTGTGTGTGTGTGNTGTGTGTGGTGTGTGTGGTGTGTGTGNTGTGTGGTGTGTGTGTGGNGTGTGTGTGTACANGTGGTGGTGTGAGTGGTGTGTGTGNGGTCAGTGTGTGTGGTGTGTGTGTACACGTGTGTGTGGTGTGTGTGTGTGGNGTGTGTGTGTACAGTGGTGTANGTGTGTGGATGTGTGTGNGTGTGTGTGTACAGTGTGTGTGGTGTGTATGTGTAGTGTGTGTGTGTACACGTGTGTGTGTGCACGTGTGTGTGTGTGNACANGTGTGTGTGTACAGTGTGTGTGTGTGGTGTGTGTGCACGTGTGTGTGGAGTGTGTGNGTGTAGTGTGTGTGTGTGCGTGTGTGTGTGGTGTGTGTGTGTGTAAGTGTGTGTATACGTGTGTGTACACGTGTGTGTGTGTGTGGAGTGTGTGTGCTGTGTGTGTGGAGTGTGTAGTGTGTACAGTGTGTGTGTGNNGTGTGTGTGTGTGTACACGTGNTGGTGTGTGTNCAGTGGTGTGTGTGTAGTGTGTGTGTGTCAGTGTGTGTGTGTGTGTACACGTGTGTGTGTAGTGTGTGTGTGTGTGTGTGTCANGTGTGTGTGTGTGACANGTGTGTGTGTACACGTGTGTGTACTGTGTGTGNACCGTGTTGTGTGTGTGTGTGTGTACAGTGTGTGTGTGTACAGTGTGTGTGTGTGACAGTGTGTGTGGGTGTGTGAGTGTGTGTGTGTGTGTGCTGTGTGTGTGTGTACACGTGTGTGTACGTGTGTGTACACGTGTGTGTGTACAGTGTGTGTGCGCGTGTGAGTNTGTACACGTGTGTGTGTGTACACGTGTGTGTGTGTAGTGTGTGTACACGTGTGTGTGNACAGTGTGTGTGTACANGTGTGTGTGCGCGTGTGAGTGTGTACACGTGTGTGTGTGTGTACACGTGTGTGTGCGTTGTACANGTGTGTGTGTACGTGTGTGACANGTGTGTGTGTGTGTGTACACGTGNGTGTGTGTGTGCACGTGTGTTTGTGTGGNGTGTGTATGTGNGTGTGTGTGTGTGTACANGTGGGTGTGTGTGTGTAGTGACAGTGTGTGTGTGNACAGTGTGTGTGTGTGAGTGATTCAGTGNTGAGTGAGTGATTGGGTGAGTGGGGGAATGAGTGAGTGGNTGAGTGTGTGTGGTGTGTGGGTCAGTGAGTGAGTGTGTGGGTGAGTGGGTGGGTGANTGNTTGTGGTGAGTGAGTGGGTGACTGATTGTGGNTGAGTGAGTGATTGGGTGAATGANTAGTGAGTGGGTGTGAGTGAGCGGCGTGTGATGAATAGTGAGTGAGTGGGTGGGTGAGTGGTGGGTGGGTGAGTGGGTGACTGAGTGGGTGGGTGAGTGAGTGGGTCAGTGTTGAGTGAGTGATGGGTGAGTGGGGGATGAGTGAGTGAATGAGTGTGTCAGTGAGTGGTGGGTTGTGAGTGGTTATGAGTGATGTGTGGGTGGGTGAGTGAGTGGAGAGTGAGTGGNTGATTGATTNGTGGGTGAGTGAGTGGGTGGGTGCGTGTGTGAGTGAATAGTGCGTGGGTGAGTGAGTGTGGGTGAGTGGGTGATGTGTGGGTGGGTGAGAAAGTGAGTGGGTGGGTGAGTGGCGTGAGTGAAGTGGGTGGGTGAGTGAGTGGTGCGTGATGATGGGAGAGTGAGTGGTGTGGTGAGTGGGTGNGTGAGTGATGGGTGGGTGNGTGAGTGAGTNGTGAGTGAGAGGNTGGGTCANTGAGTGGTGAGTGAGTGAGTGGGTGAGTGAGTGAGTGAGTGGGTGAGCGAGTGGNTGAGTCATGAGTGAGAGGGTGGTGAGTGAGTGATNAGTGGGTGGGTGATTGAGTGGTGGTGGGTGAGTGAGTGGTAAATGAGTGAGTGAGTGGTGAGTGAGTGAGAGGGTCGTANGTGAGTGAGTGAGGGGTGAGTGAGTGAGTGAGTGGGTGGTGNGTGAGTGGGTGAGTGAGTGGGTGNTTGNGTGGGTGGCAGTNGGTGNGTGACTGGGTGAGTGAGTGGTGAGTGGGTTGNGTGAGTGANTGGAGTGACGTGGTGAGTGAGTGGTAAATGAGTGAGTCGTGAGTGAGTGNGTGAGAGGGTCAGTGGTGGTGAGTGAGAGGGTGGTGAGTGATGAGTGGACTAGTGAGTGAGTGAGTGGTAGTGNGTGAGTCAGTGGGTGAGTGAGTGAGAGGTGAGTGGTGAGTGACTGGGTGAGTGAGTGGTGAGTGAGTGGTGGATAGTGANTGGGTGAGTGAGTGGNTGGTGAGTGAGTGNGTGGATAATGAGTGAGTCAGTGGGTGAGTGAGTGAGAGGGTAGTNGGTGAGTGAGTGGGTGGGTGAGTGAGTGATGGGTGAGTGTGTGAGTGGGTGTAGTGGTGAGTCAGTGGGTGAGTGAGTGAGAGGGTCAGTGGTGAGTGAGTGAGAGGGTGAGTGAGTGAGTGGTGAGTGAGTGAGGAGTGANTNGGTGAGAGAGTGAGTGGGTGAGTGAGCGNGTGAGTGAGTGGGTGAAGGTGAGTGGGGTGGGTGAGTGGGTGAGGAGTGAGTGAGTCGGTGAGTGTATGAGTGAGTGGTGAGTGAGTGNGTGGGTGATTGAGTGGTGAGTGAGTGGTGGNTGAGTGATGNGAATGGGTGAGTGNTGGAGTGAGTGGTGAGTGAGTGGGTGANTGACGGGGTGATGAGTGGGTGGGTGAGTGAGTGAATGGGCTGAGTGAGTGAGTGGTGAGTGAGTGAATGGGTGAGTGAGTCAGTGGGTGAGTGAGTGGAGTGTGAGTGAGTGAGTGGTGAGTGNGTGGGTGAGTGAGTGAATAGGTGAGTGGTGNGTGTGATGGTGGTGGGACTGAGTGAGTGGGTNAGTGAGTGGGTGAGTGGGTGAGTAGGTGAGTGACTGGGTGAGTGAGTGATGGGTGAGTGAGTGAGTGTGCACACTTCATAGAAGCTACAACCAGCACTTGCCCCCGACTGAGTTAAAGGCTATANGGGGGACCTTTGTCTGCGTGTGTATCGTGCTTAAAAACGGAAACATCGCCACGCTCACAGAGCCAGACTAAGGCTCCCACAGGGTTCAGTGTTAATCAGTGAGGCTCACAGAGCCAGACTAAGGCTCCCACAGGGTTCAGTGTTAATCAGTGAGGCTCACAGAGTCAGACTAAGGCTCCGATAGGGTTCAGTGTTGATCACTGATGCTCACAGAGCCAGACTAAGGCTCCCATAGGGTTCAGTGTTGATCACTGATGCTCACAGAGCCAGACTAAGGCTCCCACAGGGTTCAGTGTTAATCACTGAGGCTCAGAGAGCCAGACTAAGGCTCTTTGAGACTCCACAGGGTTCAGTGTTANTCAGTGAGGCTCACAGAGCCAGACTAAGGCTCCCACAGGGTTCAGTGTTAATCACTGAGGCTCAGAGAGCCAGACTAAGGCTCCATAGGGTTCAGTGTTACTCACTGAGGCTCACAGAGCCAGACTAAGGCTCCCACAGGGTTCAGTGTTAATCACTGAGACTCACAGAGCAGACAAAGGCTCCCACATGGTTCAGTGTTTGTCACTGAGACTCACAGAGCCAGACTAAGGCTCCCACAGGGTTCAGTGTTAATCACTGAGACTCACAGAGCCAGACTAAGGCTCCCACAGGGTTCTGTGTTAATCGCTGAGACTCACAGGGTCAGACTGAGACTCCCACAGGGTCAATTTTAATCACTGAGACTCACAGGGTCAGACTGAGACTCACAGGGTTCAGTGTTAATCACTGAGACTCACAGGGTCAGACTGAGACTCCACAGGGTTCAGTGTCAATCACTGAGACTCACAGGGCAGACTGAGACTCCACAGGGTTCAGTGTCAATCACTGAGACTCACAGGGTCAGTGTCAATCACTGAGACTCCACAGGGTTCAGTGTTAATCACTGAGACTCACAGGGTCAGACTGAGCTCCCACAGGGTTCAGTGTTAATCGCTGAGGCTCACAGAGCCAGACTAAGGCTCCCATAGGGTTCAGTGTGATCAGTGAGGCTCACAGAGCCAGACTAAGGCTCCCACAGGGTTGTGTTAATCACTGAGGCTCACAGAGCCAGACTAAGGCTCCCATAGGGTTCAATGTTAATCACTGAGACTCCCACAGGGTTCAGTGTTAATCACTGAGGCTCACAGAGCCAGACTAAGGCTCCNTCAGTGTAGGGTTCAGTGTTAATCACTGAGACTCACAGAGCCAGACTAAGGCTCCCACATGGTTCAGTGTTACTCACATGGGCTCCACAGGGTTCAGTGTTAATCAGTGAGACTCACAGAGCCAGACTAAGGCTCCCACAGGGTTCAGTGTTAATCATTGAGGCTCCCACAGGGTTCAGTGTTAATCAGTGAGACTCACAGAGCCAGACTAAGGCTCCCACAGGGTTCAGTGTTAATCAGTGAGACTCACAGAGCCAGACTAAGGCTCCCACAGGTTCAGTGTTAATCACTTCACAAGGGCTCCCANAGGGTTCAGTGTTAATCACTGAGACTCCCACATGGTTCAGTGTTTGTCACTGAGACTCACAGAGCCAGACTGAGGCTCCCACAGGGTTCAGTGTTAATCACTGAGACTCCCACAGGGTTCAGTGTTAATCAGTGAGACTCAGAGCCAGACTAAGGCTCCCACAGGGTTCAGTGTTAATCAGTGAGACTCACAGAGCCAGACTAAGGCTCCCACAGGGTTCTGTGTTAATCGCTGAGACTCACAGGGTCAGACTGAGACTCCCACAGGGTTCAGTGTTAATCACTGAGACTCACAGGGTCAGTGTCAATCACTGAGACTCCCACAGGGTTCAGTGTCAATCACTGAGACTCAGAGACAGACTGAGGCTCCCACAGGGTTCAATTTTAATCACTGAGGCTCCCACAGGGTTCAGTGTTAATCACTGAGGCTCCACAGGGTTCAGTGTTAATCACTGAGACTCACAGAGCCAGACTGAGGCTCCCACAGGGTTCAATTTTAATCACTGAGGCTCACAGGGTCAGACTGAGGCTCCACAGGGTTCAGTGTTAATCACTGAGACTCCACAGGGTTCAGTGTTAATCACTGAGACTCACAGGGTCAGTGTCAATCACTGAGACTCACAGGGTTCAGTGTCAATCACTGAGGCTCCACAGGGTTCAGTGTTAATCACTGAGGCTCCCACAGGGTTCAGTGTTAATCACTGAGGCCCACAACGATCCACGCTGTGTTTTTTCGTGTGGTCAGGATGTTGGTGGCTGTGGCGTGCACGCAGTTACACACAGACAAAGGTCCCCCGTGTAGCCTCTAGCAGGTGTACGGGGCAAGTGCTGTCAGTAGCGAGTAGCACCTACACACACAGACAAAGCTCCCCAGGTAGCCTCTAGCAGCCTGTAGGGGCAAGTGCTGTTAGTGGCGAGTAGCAGCACCTACACACACACACAGACAAAGATCCCCCGTGTAGCCTCTAACAGACTGTAGGGGCAAGTGCTGTCAGTAGCACCTACACACACAGACAAAGCTCCCCGGTAGCCTCTAGCGGGTAGGGGCAAGTGCNGAGTAGCAGTAGCAGCAGCACCACACCACCTCCCCGNGTAGCCTTNACACACATAGCNAGTACAGACACNGACAAAGGTCCCCCGTGTCAGCCTCAGACAGGCTGTGGGCAAGTGCTGTTAGTAGCGGCGAGTAGACACACCTACACACACACAGAGACNCAGACAAAGTTCCCCAGGTAGCCTCTAGCAGCCTGTAGGGCAAGTGCTGTTAGTAGCACCTACACACAGACACAGACAAAGCTCCCCCAGGTAGCCTCTAACACCCAACCCACACCCGCACGTTGCAGCCGTGTTCTTAATCTTTGCATTTTGTCTTTNCGGAAAAGGCTGTCAGTGTCGCAGATAATTCCACCACAGCTCCATTGGAGTGGAGCAGCAGCAGACAGCTGACCACGCACAGGCAAAGGTCCCCCGTGTAGCCTCTAGCAGGNCAGTAGGGGCAAGTGCTCTTAGTAGCAGCACCTATAGACACAGACAAAGATACACACAGACAGATACAGACAGAGACACACAGATACACACAGACAAAGATACACACATACATACACACACNGACACACACAGACAAAGATACACACAGACAGATACAGACAGACATACACACAGGCATACACAGACAAAGATACACACATACATACACACACAGACACACACAGACACACACAGACAAAGATACACACAGACACACACAGACACACACAGACACACACAGACAAAGATACACACACAAATATACACACAGACACACACACAGACATACACACAGACACACACACAGACACACACACAGACACACACACAGACATACACACAGACACACACAGGCAGATACACACACACACAGACACACACACAGACACAAAAAGATACACACAGACACACACAGACACACACACAGAGCACCACACAGACACACACACAGTGAACACACAGACACAGCACACACAGACACACACACAGACACACACACACAGTGAGTCTACACACAGACACACACACACACAGNCACACAGACATACACACAGACACACACACAGACATACACACTTACATACACACAGACATACGCACAGACACACACAGACAAAGATACACACAGACACACACACATAGATACACACACACACACACAGACACACACACACAGACACACAGACATACACACGCAGACACACACAGACAAAGATACACACAGACACACACAGACAAAGATACACACAGACACACACAGGCAAAGATCACACAGACACACACAGACATACACACAGACAGACACAGACACACAGACACACACACAGACACACACAGACACACACCAGACACACACACAGACACACACACAGACACACATACACACACACACAGACACACACAGAGCACACACACAGACACAGAACANGCAGACACACACACACCCAGACTCCACAGAGCAAAGCAAATCCCCCGTATACCTTAACAGACTGAGGGCAAGTCTGTTAGCGAGCACCTATGACCCACGCACACNAGGGGTGGGTGGCCANCACACGCCCACCGCCTTTTCTCCCACNATGTTTACACACCGTCTCAGCTACTCATTTAGGCTGAGTCACCTAGGGACCCACCCAGATACTCACCGGGTGTCCGTGACGAATCACTCGCGCCGGTCGCAGCGNGCNACATACGCTCCCACACGACCNCACACAACACACACACAGCACACACACACAGCACACACACACACACCCCACCCACACTTGACCNACACACACTCACTCACCCACTCACGTCACCCACCCACCCACACACCCACCCACACACTCACCCACTCACTCACTCACACACACCCACCCANNCACTCACCCACACTCACCCACTCACCCACTCACCCACACTACACATCACTCCCCACCCACCCACTCCNTNTCACACACACTCACACACACCCACACTCACACACACTCACANACACTCACTCACACACACTCACTCGACCNATAGCACTCACCCACACACACACTCTCACCCACATACCCACCCACACACTCACTCACACACACCCACTCACCCACGGTCACCTCACTTGCTTACACCACCCAATCACCCANACTCACCCACACCCACACACCCACACACACTCACCCACACAGTCACTCACCCACTCACTCACCACACCCACACACCCACCCACGCACACTCACCCACACACCCACACACTCACACCACACACTCACCCACATACTCTCCCCCACACACACTCACCCACACACCCACCCACACTCACCCACACACTCACCCACACACTCACCCACTCACTCACCACCCACCACCCACACACTCACCACCCACACACTCACCACCACACTCACCCACTCACCCACCCACACACTCANCCACACACTCACCCACACACTCACCCACACAATCGTCACTGGTGGTGTTGATCGTGAGCCGGGGTGTTGGGCCTAATCGTGTGGGTCAGGGTTGAGGCTTCTGGGTTGGTATCTCAATGGAAAACGCATTTCCTTTATAAGATTTGATTGCTGCTGCTACAGCTGTTGCTGCTGTTGTTGCTGCTGTTGTTGCTGCTGTTGTGGTTGTTGTTGTTGTGGTGTTTAGCTAGTTGCCCTGACCACCGACCGATTAGTGTGAAAATGATTGTGAAAATGCCGTCACAGTTCCTATGATCACTGTTGCATGACTTTAGTTTGGTGATTTCGAAAAGTTTATTGGTTTGGCCATGTTTGTTTGTGTTGTTGTAGTACAGAGTTAGACTGATGGCCTTAATCTAAGTTGTCTTGTGGTTGTTGTTATTGTTGTTGTTTGACTTGCATCCCACTGGGATATTTGCACACAGCGTTGGTGTGTACGGTGATTTTTTTCTGCAATATTTAGCTGTCTTTTCTTGGATTTTCTGTTTGCAATCAGTCACACATTCACTCAGTCACTCAGTCACTCAGTCACTCAGTCACTCAGACAGTCACTCAGTCAGTCACTCAGTCAGTCACACNGTCACTCAGTCACACAGTAATACACTACACTATACACTACATTATACACTACACTATACACTAAACACTACACTACTATACACTACATTATACACTACACTATACACTACACTATACACTACACTATACACTACACTATGCACTACACTATACACTACTATACACTAAACACTACACTACTATACACTACACTATACACTACACTATACACTACACTATACACTACACTATACACTACTACACTACACTACACTATACACGACACTATACACTACACTACTATACACTACACTATACACTACACTATAAACTACACTATACACTACTATACACTAAACACTACACTACTATACACTACACTATACACTACACTATACACTACACTATGCACTATACACTACACTTCACTATACACTACACTATGCACTACACACTACACTATGCACCACACTACACACTACACTACACACACACTATACACTACACTATACACTACACTATACACTACACTATATACTACACTAACCACTGCACTATACACTACACTACACACTACACTATACACTACACATTACACTACACACTAACACTACACATATACACTACACTACTATACACTACACTATACACTACACTACTTTANACTACACTATACACTACACTATACACTACACTATACATTACACTACACTACTATACACTACTACTATACACTAACACTATACATTACACTATACACTACACTATACACTAAACACTACATAACACTACACTACACTATACTACTACACACTACACTATACACTACACTATACACACACTATACACTACACTATACACCACTACACTANTATACACTACACTATACACTACACTATACACTACACTACTATACACTACACTATACACTACACTATACACTACACTATACACTACACTATACACCACACTAGACAATACACTAGACACTACACTATTATACACTCCACTATNATACACACTATACACTACACTACACTATACAATACACTACACTATACACTACACTATACACTACACACTACACTATAAACTACACTATACACTACACACTACACTATACTATACACTATTATACACACTATACACTACACTATACACTACTATACTACACTACTACACACTACACTATACACTACACTATACACTACACTATACACNACACACTATACACTATATACTACACTATACACTATATACTACACACTACACTATACACTAGTACACTACACTATACACTACACTATACACTACACTATACACTACACTACTATACACTACACTAGACACTACACTATACACTACACTATTATACACTCCACTATTATACACACTATACACTACACTATACACTACACTATACACTACACTATACACTACACTATACACTACACTATACACTACACTATACACAACACTACACTACTATATACTACACTCCACTATACACTACACTATATAGTACACTATACACTACACACTACACTATACACTACACTATACACTACACTATACACTACACCACTACACTACTATACACTACACTATACACTACACATACACTATACTATATACTACACTACACTATACACTACACTATATACACTATACACTACACTATACAGCTACACTACTACANTATACACTACTACACTACACTATACACTACTATACACACTACACTACACTATACACATACACTACACTACACACTACACTATACACTACACTACTACACTATACACTACACTAACACTACACTATACACTATACACTACACTATACACTACACTACACACTATTATACACTGTGGATTTCACACCCGACGATGATTGCTTGCATTGCAGTCGAAACGTCGTGAGAATTTAATTGTTTAAATTTTTTATCATTGTTTTATTTCCTCTACGTGATGACTTTACCGAAAGAACCAAGAATATGAATCCCTGCTGCAGTCACGAAAGAAGCTTCAAATCGAAATTTAATTTTCCACTTCACTCAGATTCGTAATTTCGTTATCACTCATTCTCTACTACACTGTTGCACACTCCTGCGGAGGGTGCTGGTAGGAACGTCGGGTTGCTGGGTCAATGGCTGCAGGGTCAACAACGGCCAGAGCGTGGGGTATTCCGCAAATCTGGCCGACTGTGAGGGCGGGCACAAGCCGGTAGTGAGTAGGTGAAACGTGAGTTTTATAAGGGCACACGGGGTGACCAGCCCTCCCCACCCAGCCCCTCCCACCCTCCACCCAGCCCTCCCCCCTGCCCCACCCCTCCCACCCAGCCCTCCCCACCCAGCCTGCCCACCCAGCCTGCCCACCCAGTCCTCCCCACCCAGCCTGCCCACCAGCCCACCCAGCCCCACCCAGCCCCACCCAGCCCCACCCAGCCCACCCTCCCACCCCAGCCCACCCTCCCCACCCAGTCATACCCTACCCACCAGCCCCACCCAGCCCCCCCTCCCACCCAGTCATACCCTCCCCACCCAGCCCCTCCCACACTCCCCACCCAGCCCCTCCCCACCCAGCCTTTCCCTCCCCACCCTTCCCACCCAGCCCCACCCTCCCCAGCCTCCCCACCCAGCCTTCCCCTCCCACCCAGTCATCCCTCCCCACCCAGCCCCTCCCCACACTCCCCACCAGCCCCATCCCCACCCAGCCCTTCCCTCCCACCCTCCACCCAGCCCCTCCCACCCAGCCACCCTCCCCACCCAGCCCCCCACCCAGCCCACCCTCCCCACCCAGCCCACCCAGCCCACCCTCCCACCCAGCCCCCTCCCCATCCAGCCCCACCCTCCCCACCCAGCCCCACCCTCCCCACCCAGTCATACCCTCCCCACCCAGCCCCTCCCCACACTCCCCACCCAGCCCCTCCCCACCCAGCCCTTCCCTCCCCACCTCCCACCCAGCCCCACCCTCCCACACCAGCCCACCCTCCCCACCCAGCCCCACCTCCCACCCAGCCCCACCTTCCCACCCAGCACCTCCCACCCAGCCCCACCCTCCCCATCCAGCCCCACCCTCCCCACCCAGCCCCACCCTCCCCACCCAGCCCACCCTCCCCATCCAGCCCCACCCTCCCACCCAGCCCACCCCCCCAGCCCCACCTCCCACCCAGCCCCACCCTCCCACCCAGCCCCACCCTCCCACCCAGCCCCACCCTCCCCACCCAGCCCCACCCTCCCCATCCAGCCCCACCCTCCCACCCAGCCCCACCCTCCCCACCCAGCCCTTCCCCTCTCTGATCCACTCCTGATCTTCTCTGATCCACTCTGATCCACTCTGATCCACTCCTGATCTTGATCCACTCTGATCCACTCCTGATCTTCTCC
>WFAB01002371.1:0-27500 GCA_018977245.1 Lethenteron camtschaticum | reverse complement strand
TTATTTTATTACTTCCCAATTCACGATGATANTTTATATTTANTANGTTTTATTTTTATTATTTTATTATTTCTACGTACATTTTATATGATGTTTTATTTTNATTATTTTATTACGTTTTTATNTGATTATATTTTAATGTTTTATTTTTATTATTTTATTACTTTTCTACGATGACGATTTTTTTAATGTTTTATTTTATTATTGTATTATTTTTTACGAATAATTTTTATTGTATTATGTTTTATTTTATTATTTTATTACTTTTTACGATGATGANTTTTTTAATATGTTTTATTTTTATTATTTTATTACTTCCCTTCTACGATGAACATTTATATTTTAATGTTTTATTTTNATTATTGTATTACTTTTACGATGTTTGATATTGTATTATGTTTATTTTTATTATTTTAACTTTTTACTTGATGACTTTATATTTTAATGTTTTATTTTATTATTTTATTATTATGATTGTATTGNATTATGTTTTATTTATTATTTTATTTTTATTATTTTTGTTTATATTATTTTATTATGTTTTTCATTTATTATTTTATTATTTTATTTTATATTATTACTTTTTACNTACATTTATATTTTAATGTTTTATTTTATTATTTTATTATTTCCTTTATGACTTNNATTTTATTGTTTTATTTTATTATTTTAATTATGTAATTTAATAACGTTTATTTTTATATNTTATTTTTATTTTATATTTATTTTATTTTATNATATTATTTATNTATTANGTTTTATTTTATTATTTTATTTTCCTTTATTATTTTATTGTTTATTTTATTATTTATTACTTTTTATTGATGANTTTATATTTTANTTGTTTTATTTTTATTATTTTATTATTCCTTCTACNTGTTTAACTTTATATTTAACCAAAAAGATATGTTTATTTTTATATTGTATTATTTCCCTTCTACGTGACGACTTTATATTTTAATATGTTTTATTTTTATTATTTTATTACTTCCCTTCTACGTGACTTTATATTTAATATGTTTTATTTATTATTGTATTATTTCCATTCTACTTGATGACTTTATATTTTACTATGTTTATTATTTATTATTTTATTACTTCCCTTCTACGTGACTTTATATTTTAATGTTTTATTTTNATTATTTTATTATTTCCCTTCTACGTGACTTTGTATTGTATGTTTTATTTTTATTATTTTATTACTTCCCTTCTACGTGACTTTACCGAAAGAACCAAGAAGATGAACGTGTTGTCACATTGATTTAAAGTTACGCATTTTGACGTGACGTCACATTTCTCCCCCCCCCCNTCGTCACACATCGTCACACATGTCTGACCCCACCCCCCTAAGTTCGTGACGTCATTTATGGGCGGCCCTGAGTATTTGGTTAAGCTCGCCACCATCACTTCCTCCCTCGCATGCAGCCTGGGGAAGGTGGCGGTCTGGTGTGGTGACGAGCCACAACCACCACCACCATCATCATAACCACAACCACAACCATCACCACAACCACCACCACCACCACAACCACCACCATCACCACAACCACCACCATCACCATCCCCACAACCAGAACCATCACCACAACCAGCACCACAACCACCATCACCACAACCACCACCATCCCCACAACCACCACCACCATCCCCACAACCACCACCACAATCACCACAACCACCACCACAATCACCACCACCACCACCACAACCACCACCACCACAACCACCACCACCATCCCCACAACCACCATCCCCACAACCACCCCACCACCCACAACCACCACCACCCCCACAACCACCACCACCCCCACAACCACCACCACCCCCAACCACCACCACCCCACAACCACCACCACCACCCCACAACCACCACCACCCCACAACCACCACCACCCCACAACCACCACCACCACCCCACAACCACCACCACCACCCCCACAACCACCACCACCCCCACAACCACCACCACCACCCCACAACCACCACCACCACCCACAACCACCACCACCACCCCACAACCACCACCACCACCCCCACAACCACCACCACCACCCCACAACCACCACCACCACCCCCACAACCACCACCACCACCCCACAACCACCACCACCCCCACAACCACCACCACCCCACAACCACCACCACCACCCCCACAACCACCACCACCCCCACAACACCACCACCCCACAACCACCACCACCCCACAACCACCACCACCACCCCCACAACCACCACCACCCCCACAACCACCACCACCCCACAACCACCACCACCCCACAACCACCACCACCCCCACAACCACCATCCCCACAACCACCACCCCCCCACAACCACCACCACCCCACAACCACCACCACCCCNACAACCACCATCCCCACACCACCACCCCACAACCACCACCACCCCACAACCACCACCACCCCCCCCCCACCACAACCACCACCCCCACAACCACCACCACCACCCCACAACCACCACCACCACCCCCACAACCACCACCACCACCCCACAACNACCACCACCACCCCCACAACCACCACCACCCCCACAACCACCACCACCCCCACAACCCACCACCCCCACAACCACCACCACCCCACAACCACCATCCCACAACCACCATCCCCACAACCACCACCACCCCACAACCACCATCCCCACAACCATCACCACAACCACCACAACCACCACAACCACCATCACCACAACCACCATCCCCACAACCACCACAACCATCACCACAACCACCACCACAACCACCACCACCACCACAACCACCATCACCACAACCACCACCATCGTGTGGTGGTGGTCGTAGTGGTGCTAGTGTGGTGGTAGTGCTAGTGGTAGTAGTGGTGGTAGTAGTGGTGGTGGTGTGGTAGTAGTGGTGGTAGTGTGGTGGTGGTGTGGTAGTAGTGGTGGTAGTAGTGGTGGTGGTGGTAGTAGTGGTGGTAGTAGTGGTGGTTGAAGTAGTAGTACTGGGACTAGGACTACTCACGGGCCGTGCACGCCATCTTGTTGTGGTGGTAGTGGTGGTGGTGCTGGTGTGGTAGTAGTGGTGCTAGTGTGGTAGTGCTGGTAGTAGTAGTGGTGGTAGTGGTGGTAGTGGTGGTGTTAGTACTAGGACTAACTACTCACGGGCCGTGCACGCCATCTTGTTGTGGTCGTTGTGGTCTTCGTGCTGCTGCTGCTGCGGGAGCGGCGCTGATGGGGGGATGACGTCACTCGTGTTGTGGCAACGGTGACGTCACTCGTGTTGTGTCAACGCTGACGTCACGCGAGAGGGTGCGCGGGTGACGTCACTCGTGTTGTGTCAACGATGACGTCACTCGTGTTGTGTCAACGCTGACGTCACGCGAGAGGGAGCGCGGGTGACGTCACTCGTGTTGTGTCAACGATGACGTCACGCGAGAGGGAGCGGCGCTGATGGGGGGATGACGTCACTCGTGTTGTGTCAACGCTGACGTCACGCGAGAGGGAGCGGCGCTGATGGGGGGATGACGTCACTCGTGTTGTGTCAACGCTGACGTCACGCGAGAGGGAGCGGCGCTGATGGGGGATGACGTCACTCGTGTTGTGGCAACGGTGACGTCACGCGAGAGGAGCGGCGCTGATGGGGGATGACGTCACTCGTGTTGTGTCAACGCTGACGTCACGCGAGAGGGAGCGGCGCTGATGGGGGATGACGTCACTCGTGTTGTGTCAACGCTGACGTCACGCGAGAGGGTGCGCGGGTGACGTCACTCGTGTTGTGTCAACGTGACGTCACGCGTGAGGGAGCGGCGCTGATGGGGGGATGACGTCACTCGTGTTGTGTCAACGGTGACGTCACTCGTGTTGTGTCAACGCTGACGTCACGCGAGAGGGTGCGCGGGTGACGTCACTCGTGTTGTGTCAACGGTGACGTCACGCGAGAGGGAGCGGCGCTGATGGGGGATGACGTCACTCGTGTTGTGTCAACGCTGACGTCACGCGAGAGGGTGCGCGGGTGACGTCACTCGTATTGTGTCAACGTGACGTCACGCGTGAGGGAGCGGCGCTGATGGGGGATGACGTCACTCGTGTTGTGTCAACGGTGACGTCACGCGAGAGGGAGCGCGGGTGACGTCACTCGTGTTGTGTCAACGTGACGTCACGCGAGAGGGAAGCGCGCGTGACGTCACTACTGTTGTCAACCGTCACGTTTCTTGCATCGACGTCATTCTCCCTCGCGCGCGTGACGTCACTCACCCTGATATTGTCTCGAGTATGACGTCACTCCGTTTGCATCACTCCGCTGCCGCCGCTGACGTCACTCTTGAGTGTTCTTGTGTTGACATCACTGACGGTGACGTCACTCCTCCTCTTACGATGCCGATGACGTCACGAGTGTTAACAGTATTGAATTATTTTTTTTTACATTGGAGGAATCCGATGCGCTATAAATATGAATATCAAAGTAATACAGTACATATATATATGAATATATGAACAAAAATGGATATATAGTAATAGAAACCATCCTAATATATAATTGCCCAGATCTGCCGTTATTTATTTCATTCTGTGCCTGTGATTAACGCGGCAACGGATTGGTTGAAGTGCGTCACGTGACCGCGAGCAACAGACGAGTGAGTGACAGTGAGATGGGTGAGTCACGTGGGGCATTGCCCCTGTCACGTGGACATTGCCCCTGTCACGTGGACATTGCCCCTGCCACGTGATGCATTGCCCGTCACGTGGACATTGCCCCTGTCACGTGATGCATTGCCCCTGTCACGTGGGACATTGCCCCTGTCACGTGGGACATTGCCCCTGTCACGTGGGTCATTGCCCCTGTCACGTGATGCATTGCCCCTGTCACGTGATGCATTGCCCCTGTCACGTGGGACATTGCCCCTGTCACGTGATGCATTGCCCCTGTCACGTGAGGCATTGCCCCTGTCACGTGAGACATTGCCCCTGTCACGTGGGCATTGCCTCTGTCACGTGAGGCATTGCCCCTGTCACGTGAGACATTGCCTCTGTCACGTGATACATTGCCCCTGTCACGTGAGGCATTGCCTCTGTCACGTGATACATTGCCCCTGTCACGTGGGCATTGCCCCTGTCACGTGGGACATTGCCCCTGTCACGTGGACATTGCCCCTGTCACGTGATACATTGCCCCTGTCACGTGGGTCATTGCCCCTGTCACGTGGGACATTGCCCCTGTCACGTGATACATTGCCCCTGTCACGTGGGTCATTGCCCCTGTCACGTGGGACATTGCCCTGTCACGTGAGACATTGCCCCTGTCACGTGATGCATTGCCCCTGTCACGTGAGACATTGCCCCTGTCACGTGAGACATTGCCCCTGTCACGTGAGGCATTGCCCCTGTCACGTGAGACATTGCCCTGTCACGTGGACATTGCCCCTGTCACGTGAGACATTGCCCTGTCACGTGAGACATTGCCCCTGTCACGTGAGACATTGCCCCTGTCACGTGATGCATTGCCCGTCACGTGGGACATTGCCCCTGTCACGTGAGACATTGCCCCTGTCACGTGAGACATTGCCCCTGTCACGTGAGACATTGCCCCTGTCACGTGGGACATTGCCCCTGTCACGTGATGCATTGCCCCTGTCACGTGGGCATTGCCCCTGTCACGTGATGCATTGCCCCTGTCACGTGGACATTGCCCCTGTCACGTGATGCATTGCCCCTGTCACGTGGTGCATTGCCCCTGTCACGTGATGCATTGCCCCTGTCACGTGGGCATTGCCCCTGTCACGTGATGCATTGCCCCTGTCACGTGGACATTGCCCCTGTCACGTGGGACATTGCCCCTGTCACGTGGGCATTGCCCCTGTCACGTGATGCATTGCCCCTGTCACGTGAGACATTGCCCCTGTCACGTGAGACATTGCCCCTGTCACGTGAGACATTGCCCCTGTCACGTGGGCATTGCCCCTGTCACGTGAGACATTGCCCCTGTCACGTGAGACATTGCCCCTGTCACGTGATGCATTGCCCCTGTCACGTGAGGCATTGCCCTGTCACGTGAGGCATTGCCCCTGTCACGTGAGACATTGCCCCTGTCACGTGAGGCATTGCCTCTGTCACGTGGGACATTGCCCCTGTCACGTGGACATTGCCCTGTCACGTGAGACATTGCCCCTGTCACGTGAGCATTGCCCCTGTCACGTGAGGCATTGCCCCTGTCACGTGGGACATTGCCCCTGTCACGTGAGACATTGCCCCTGTCACGTGATGCATTGCCCCTGTCACGTGGGACATTGCCCCTGTCACGTGATGCATTGCCCCTGTCACGTGGGCATTGCCCCTGTCACGTGGGACATTGCCCCTGTCACGTGATGCATTGCCCCTGTCACGTGGGACATTGCCCCTGTCACGTGATGCATTGCCCCTGTCACGTGGCATTGCCCCTGTCACGTGATGCATTGCCCCTGTCACGTGGGCATTGCCCCTGTCACGTGATGCATTGCCCCTGTCACGTGGGCATCGCCCCTGTCACGTGGGACATTGCCCCTGTCACGTGAGACATTGCCCCTGTCACGTGAGACATTGCCCCTGTCACGTGAGGCATTGCCCCTGTCACGTGGGACATTGCCCCTGTCACGTGAGACATTGCCCCTGTCACGTGGGCATTGCCCCTGTCACGTGAGACATTGCCCCTGTCACGTGGACATTGCCCCTGTCACGTGGACATTGCCCCTGTCACGTGGGACATTGCCCCTGTCACGTGATGCATTGCCCCTGTCACGTGAGACATTGCCCCTGTCACGTGGGACATTGCCCCTGTCACGTGGACATTGCCCTGTCACGTGGACATTGCCCCTGTCACGTGGACATTGCCCCTGTCACGTGAGACATTGCCCCTGTCACGTGAGCATTGCCCCTGTCACGTGGGACATTGCCCCTGTCACGTGAGACATTGCCCCTGTCACGTGGACATTGCCCCTGTCACGTGAGACATTGCCCCTGTCACGTGAGACATTGCCCCTGTCACGTGGGACATTGCCCCTGTCACGTGAGACATTGCCCCTGTCACGTGGGACATTGCCCCTGTCACGTGGGACATTGCCCCTGTCACGTGGGACATTGCCCCTGTCACGTGAGGCATTGCCCCTGTCACGTGGACATTGCCCCTGTCACGTGGGACATTGCCCCTGTCACGTGAGGCATTGCCCCTGTCACGTGGGACATTGCCCCTGTCACGTGGGACATTGCCCCTGTCACGTGAGGCATTGCCCCTGTCACGTGAGATGGGTGGTGGTGGATTTCCACCCAGACGGAGATTCCTCTGTGTGCCTATGTTTGTATCTCTGTGATATGTGTCTGCTTATATGTCTGTCTATATGTCTCTGGTTCTGTGTTTGATCTGTGTGCCTATCTTTGTCTCTCTCTCTATGTATCTCTGTGATATGTGTCTGCTTATATGTCTGTCTATGTCTCTGGTTCTGTGTTTGATCTATGTGCCTATGTATGTGTCTCTATGTATCTCTGTGATATGTGTGTCTGCTTAAATGTCTGTCTATGTCTCTGGTTCTGTGTTTTATCTGTGTGCCTATGTATGTGTGTCTCTCTATGTATCTCTGTGATATCTGTCTCTGCTTATATGTCTGTCTATTTGTCTCTGGTTCTGTGTTGTATCTGTGTGCCTATGTTTGTTCTCTCTCTGTATCTCTGTGATATCTGTCTCTGCTTATGTGTCTGTCTATATGTCTCTGGTTCTGTGTTGTATCTGTGTGCCTATGTGTGTCTCTCTATGTATCTCTGTGATATCTGTCTGCTTATATGTCTGTCTATATGTCTCTGGTTCTGTGTTGTTATCTGTGTGCCTATGTTTGTCTCTCTATGTATCTCTGTGATATCTGTCTGCTTATATGTCTGTCTATATGTCTCTGGTTCTGTGTTTGATCTCTCTCTCTCAAATTTATCATTCTCAGGAAGAACGTAATCAACCAGGTAGGGTGTTGACTGTTATGTTATCCGACTCTCTGTTGTAGTAGTGTGTAGTGTATAGTAGTGTATAGTGTAGTATGTAGTGTATAGTGTAGTGTGTAGTGTATNGTAGTGTGTAGTGTAGTAGTGTATAGTGTAGTGTATAGTGTTATAGTGTAGTAGTGTGTAGTGTATAGTGTAGTGTATTGTAGTGTATAGTGTAGTGTGTAGTAGTGTAGTGTATAGTGTGTAGTGTATAGTGTAGTGTAGTAGTGTGTAGTGTATAGTGTAGTAGTGTAGTGTAGTGTATAGTGTATAGTGTAGTGTAGTAGTGTATAGTAGTGTAGTGGTGTATAGGTAGGGTGTTGACTGTTATCCGACTGTTGTATTACATTCCATTTCTGAGTTCACTAGATTTGTGTTTCTATTTCATTTATACCTGACGATGATTGCTTGTGTTGCAAACGAAAACGTCGTATGCTCGTATTTAATTTATTACTTTATCTTTACACGTGACTTTACCGAAAGAACCAAAGAGTAATCCCTGCAGTCACGAAAGCTCCAAATTAAGATTCCTACTTCGTTAAAAAACAACAACCAGACACGAGAAGGCACAAGCGCGCAAACATCAACNCAGCACACGAGTCTCGTCACGTCATTAAGGGCCGTCCATAAATGACGTCACGCGATTAAGGACGATTTTTGACCCCCCCCCCCCAAAATACGAAATCTGCCCCCCCNAAAAAATAAAACATGCTTCAAATCGCTTTAAACTATTGTCATTGTAGTGCATATTTAATGTGGCGCTGCACTCTGATGTTGTAGGAGAAAACATTTATTACAAAGTCTATTTAATTAAGTAGAACGTGTTGTCTATATTGATTTAAAGTTGCCCATTTTGATGTGACGTCACATTTCTCAACCCCGCCCCCCTCTCTCGTCACACATATCTGACCCCCCCCCTCCCCTAGGTACGTGACGTCATTTATGGACGGCCCCAAAGACACCCCACGACCACCACCACCACCACCATCATCATCATCGAAGACAAAGCTCCCCCGTGTAGCTTCTAACATTGTCAGGGGCAAGTGCTGTGAGCGAGTAGCAGCGCTTACGAACGAGGGGGGAGAGGGTGGTCACAGCCCCCACGCCCGGCCGCCTTTGTCTCCCCCCAGTGGCGATGTCCACTACGCAGCGCTCGCTACAGGACCGGGGGTTCAGAGAATCGTCGCCGGTGTTGGCCGATGGGAATCGAACTCGGGTCGCCGCAGGGTTCGTAGCGCCGACCGCTGCACCACCGCTCCCCACACCGTCATCGCCACCACCACCGTCATCGCCACCACCATCGCCACCACCACCACCACCGTCATCGTCATCGCCACCACCACCGTCATCGCCACCACCATCGCCACCACCACCACCACCGTCATCGTCATCGCCACCACCACCACCGCCGTCATCGCCACCACCACCACCACCGTCATCGCCACCACCACCACCGCCGTCATCGCCGCCACCACCACCGCCGTCATCGCCACCACCACCGTCGTCGCCACATCATCACGACATCGGCTTCTGCACATTCAGCTGCACTGTATGTCGAACTTATTTCGCACCGTCAGTGGCAAACTGCGCTATATCGGAGGTGCTGGGGTAAGGACAACAATGGGTCTCTGTGCGAGTCTGTGGGTCTCTGTGCAAGTCTGTGGGTCTTTGTGCGAGTATATGGGTCTCTGTGTGAGCCTGTGTGAGTCGTGGGTCTCTGTGTGCGCGTCCGTGTGTCTGTGTGCGTGTGTAATTTATGGGTCTCTGTGGGAGTCTGTGGGTCTCTGTGTGTGTCTCTGTGGGAGTCTGTGGGTCTCTGTGTGGGTCCGTGCGTCTGTGGGTCTCGTGCGTGTGTGAGTCTATGGGTCTCTGTGTGCGCGTGTGTGTCTCTGTGTGCGAGTCTGTGTGTCTGTGAAGTTTATGGGTCTCTGTGTAAGTCTGTGTGCGGTCTATGGGTCTCTGTGCGAGTCTGTGTGTCTCTGTGTGAGTCTATGGGTCTCTGTGCGCGTCTGTGTGTCTCTGTGTGAGTCTGTGGGTCTCGTGCGCGTCTGTTTAAATTCTTTCACCACGACGTACAAACCGCGCTAATCGGAGTGCCGGGGGGGGAGAGACACCAAACTAAACACAAACAGCAGTTCTAAAGAAATGAGTTTTCAATTATGCGAGGTCACTCTCGAAGGTCAGGCGAGTGGAGGTCAGACAGGTCAAGCTAGGCGAGGTCACAATCGGCTGGCACGGCGGCGGACGTCAAGAGATGGACTGTGTAGCCTCCACAGGCTGCTTGGGGCAAATGTTTCTGTTTTCTAACGCGAGCGTTGAGGCCGGTTGCCTTTCAGATGCTTAACACACCGCACAAATTTCGATTGAAAGCTTTCGTGACTGCAGCATGGATTGATCTTCTTGGTTCTTTCGGTAAAGTCATCACGTAGAAGGGAAGTAATAAAATAATAAAACAATAAAATTCTCACGACGTTTCCATTGCAACACAAGCAATCATCATCAGGCGTGAGAACCACAGCACCTGATGATGATGATTGTTTTGCAGTCGAAACGTCGTGAGAATTTTNATTGTTTAATTTTTTGTTATTTTACTATTTCCCTTCTACGTGACTTTACCGAAAGAACCAAGAAGATGAAACAATTTTCTCTCAACTAAACCACTCTTACATTTCGATTTAAAGCTTTCGTGACTGCAGGGATTCATCTTCTTGGTTCTTTCGGTAAAGTCGCGTTGAAGGGAAATAATAAAATAATAAAAATAAAACAATAAAATACAATTCTCACGACGTTTCGGCACAGCAAGCAGCCGTCCTCAGGTGAAGAACAGGTCTGTCGTAAAGACAGCGTCTGAATGAGCACCACCAAGCTTAAATATACGCTGCCAAGCCTGGTGGGTTTCATTCAGACGCTGTCTTCTCGACAGACCTGTTCTGAGGACGGCTGCTTGCGTTGTGGCCAAAACGTCGTGAGAATTGTATTTTATTATGTTAAATTTATTATTTTATTATTTCCCTTCTACGTGACTTTACCGAAAGAACCAAGAAGATTCTCTCATGGAGTCATTAACAGCAGCCGAATCACTATGAGCGAGTGATGTTGTCGATTGTAAATGTGGAGGGAAAAACCGGAGAACCCGGGAGAAAAATTCACACGACCACGGGGAGAGAGAGAGAGACGCAGACTCCACATACACAGCAGCAGCAGCAGGCGTCAGGGTCGGGATCGAACTCAGACCTCCTGCGTACCGGGCGAGGTCGTCAACATCCCCTCGGCGCCGTGGCGGCTGGGTCGACATCGGCGGGGAAGTGAGGGCCAGAGGTCGCAAACGGGTTTTGATTCCTTACCCGTACCCGGCCGCACCAGGGTCGCAAACGGCTACCCGTACCCGGCCGTACCCGTACCCGACCGGGTACAGGTACCCGTACGCTACCCGTACCCTACCCGAAATGAGTGACAAACGGTTACTCACCAGTGACTCACGGCCTACCCGTACCAGAACCCGGCCGCACCAGGGTCACAAACTGGTACGGGTAGCCGGGTATCGGGTAGGGTACGGGTATCGGGTACCCGGTTGCGACCTCTGGTGAGGGCTCGGGACCGGTTCGGACGTTCGCCTGTAAACCCGCTGCAGAAGCGGATATGACAGAGCTACGTCCGAGACGCCCTTCTTATTATTCTTCGAGTGACTCTGTGTCCACGCACAACGGAAGCTGCAGAAGCGGATATGACAGAGCTACGTCCGAGACGCCCTTCTTATTCCTCTTCGAGTGACTCTGTGTCCACGCACAACGGAAGCTGCAGAAGCGGATATGACAGAGCTACGTCCGAGACGCCCTTCTTATTCCTCTTCGAGTGACTCTGTGTCCACGCACAACGGAAGCTGCAGAAGCGGATATGACAGAGCTACGTCCGAGACGCCCTTCTTATTCCTCTTCGAGTGACTCTGTGTCCACGCACAACGGAAGCTGCAGAAGCGGATATGACAGAGCTACGTCCGAGATTCCATTCTTCTTATTCTTCTTCGAGTGACTCTGTGTCCACGCACAACGGAAGCTGCAGAAGCGGATATGACAGAGCTACGTCCGAGACGCCCTTCTTATTCCTCTTCGAGTGACTCTGTGTCCACGCACAACGGAAGCTGCAGAAGCGGATATGACAGAGCTACGTCCGAGATTCCATTCTTCTTATTCTTCTTCGAGTGACTCTGGGTCCACGCACAACGGGAGCTGCAGAAGCGGATATGACAGAACTACGTCCGAGACGCCCGTCTTCTTATGCTTCTTCGAGTGACTCTGTGTCCACACACAACGGGAGCTGCAGAAGCGGATATGACAGAGCTACGTCCGAGATTCCCTTCTTATTCCTCTTCGAGTGACTCTGTGTCCACGCACAACGGAAGCTGCAGAAGCGGATATGACAGAGCTACGTCCGAGACGCCCTTCTTATTCTCCTTCGAGTGACTCTGGATCCACACACAACGGGAGCTGCAGAAGCGGATATGACAGAGCTACGTCCGAGACGCCCTTCTTATTCCTCTTCGAGTGACTGTGTGTCCACACACAACGGAAGCTGCAGAAGCGGATATGATAGAGCTACGTCCGAGACGCCCTTCATCTTATGCTTCTTCGAGTGACTCTATGTCCACACACAACGGGAGCTGCAGAAGCGGATGTCACAGATCTACTTCCGAGACTTCCTTATTCTTCTTCGAGTGACTCTGTGTCCACACACAACGGGAGCTGCAGAAGCGGATATGACAGAGCTACGTCCGAGATTCCCTTCTTATTCTTCTTCGAGTGACTCTGTGTCCACACCACCGCCCCCCCCGCTAGAGGGAGGGCTGCTGCTCTTGGCGTGCTCGCTCCTGCAGCTGTGTGGTGATCTGGGCGAGGTCGGCAGACTTGTCTAGCAGCTTGACGTAGAGGTCGCCGCGCGACGTCGTCACCAGTCCCAGCCAGCGCGGCGCCACGTCAGCCAGCAGCCGCACCAGCTGCTCCATCTCCCCTGTGGGTGGCGGCACAGTCGGTCACTCTACCGTGCACCGTCTCACACACGGTAGAGACCCCATAGACTCACCACACGGTAGAGACCCCATAGACTCACCACACGGTAGAGACCCCATAGACTCACCACACGGTAGAGACCCATAGACTCCACACGGTAGAGACCCATAGACTGATCACACGGTAGAGACCCCATAGACTGATCACACGGTAGAGACCCAAAGACTGATCACACGGTAGAGACCCAAAGACTGATCACACGGTAGAGCCCCCATAGACTCACCACACGGTAGAGACCCCATAGACTGATCACACGTAGAGACCCCATAGACTCACCACACGTAGAGACCCCATAGACTGATCACACGGTAGAGACCCAAAGACTGATCACACGGTAGAGACCCCATAGACTCACCACACGGTAGAGACCCATAGACTCACCACACAGTAGAGACCCATAGACTCACCACACAGTAGAGACTCCATAGACTCATCACACAGCAGAGACACCCATAGACTCACCACACGGTAGAGACCCATAGACTCACCACACGGTAGAGACCCCATAGACTCAGAGAGACCCATAGACTCATCACACAGTAGAGACCCATAGACTCACCACACAGTAGAGACTCCATAGACTCATCACACAGCAGAGACACCCATAGACTCACCACACGGTAGAGACCCATAGACTCATCACACAGTAGAGACCCCATAGACTCAGAGAGACCCACAGACTCATCACACAGTAGAGACCCATAGACTCACCACACAGTAGAGACTCCATAGACTCATCACACAGCAGAGACACCCATAGACTCACCACACGGTAGAGACCCATAGACTCATCACACAGTAGAGACCCCATAGACTCAGAGAGACCCATAGACTCATCACACAGTAGAGACCCCATAGACTCAGAGAGACCCATAGACTCATCACACAGTAGAGACCCCATAGACTCCTCATACAGAAACCCATACTCTCATCACACAGTAGAGGCCCATACTCACACAGTAAAGACCCATAGACTTATGACAAAGAGACCAATAGACTCATCACACGGTAGAGACCCCATAGACTCACCACACGGTAGAGACCATAGACTCATCACACAGTAGAGACCCATAGACTCAGAGAGACCCATAGACTCATCACACAGTAGAGACCCCATAGACTCAGAGAGACCCATAGACTCATCACACAGTAGAGACCCATAGACTCCTCATACAGAAACCCATACACTCATCACACAGTAGAGGCCCATACTCACACAGTAAAGACCCATAGACTTATGACAAAGAGACCAATAGACTCATCACACGGTAGAGACCCCCATAGACTTATGACAAAGAGACCCATAGATTCATCACACAGTAAAGACCCATAGACTCATCACACAGTAGAGACCCATAGACTTATGACAAAGAGACCAATAGACTCATCACACAGTAGAGACCCATAGACTTATGACAAAGAGACCTATAGACTCATCACACAGTAGAGACCCATAGACTCATCACACAGTATAGACCCATAGACTCATCACACAGTATAGACCCATAGACTCCTCACACAGTAGAGACCCATAGACTTATGACAAAGAGACCCATAGACTCATCACACAGTAGAGACCCATAGACTCATCACACAGTATAGACCCATAGACTCCTCACACAGTAGAGACCCATAGACTTATGACAAAGAGACCAATAGACTCATCACACGGTAGAGACCCCCATAGACTTACGACAAAGAGACCAATAGACACACACACACAGAGAGCGAGAGAGGACGTACCAGCGGTGGTTCCGAGGCCGCAGCTCTGGACGAGACGTGAGCAGGCGAGCTCCATGGGCAGCGCCGGGCGCCGCTCCGCCAGGAAGACTCCGCGCAGCGTCCTCGCCACCGCCGGCAGGCGCCGCAGGCGGCACGCTCGCTCCTCCGCCACGGGGTCGCGCTGCATGGAGGCCGCGGCACGAGCGGCCTCGCGGGCACGCACCTTGTGGTGGAGAGAGGGGAGAGAGAGAGAGAGAGTGAGTGAGCACGCACCTTGTGGTGGAGAGAGGGGGGAGAGAGAGAGAGAGTGAGCACGCACCTTGTGGTGGAGAGAGGGGAGAGAGAGTGAGAGAGTGAGCGAGCACGCACCTTGTGGTGGAGAGAGGGGGAGAGAGAGAGTGAGCGAGCACGCACCTTGTGGTGGAGAGAGGGGGAGAGAGTGAGCGAGAGAGTGGCAGAGTGAGCGAGAGAGTGAGCGAGAGAGTGGGCGAGAGAGTGGGCGAGAGAGTGGGCGAGAGAGCACGCACCTTGTGGTGGAGAGAGGGGAGAAAGATGGGGAGAGAGGGGGGCGGAGGGGAGGGAGGGAGAGATGGGGAGAGAGGGGGAGAGAGAGGGGAGAGAGAGGGGGAGAGAGAGGGGGAGAGAGATGGAGAGAGAGATGGGAGAGAGGGGGCGGAGGGAGAGATGGGGAGAGAGGGAGGGGAGAGAGAGAGGGAGGGGAGAGAGAGAGATGGGGAGACAGAGAGGTGGGGGGTGCAGAGGGACAGAGAGGGACAGGGCAGAGGAAGAAAGGAACAGGAGAGGAGACATGCACATCAACACTCAATGCACCACCACCACTGACAGCAGCAACATCACCTGCCATTAGCCACTAGGTGGCAGTGCCAGGCTAGGTGCACCTCGAGGCCATCGCGTGAAGTGTGAAACGCTCTCACCGACCCTCTCACTCACCCACCCGCCCTCTCACTCACCCACCCACACACCCTCTCACTCTCTCACTCACCCACCCACTCACTCCCACACTAACCTCTCCTTCACCCACCCACCCTCTCACTCACCCACCCACCCACCCATCCTCTCACTCACTCACCCACCCTCTCACTCACTCACTCACCCACTCACTCACCCACTCACCCACTCACTCACTCACTCACCCACCTCTCACTCACTCACCCACCCTCTCACTCACCCACCCACCCACCTCTCACTCACCCACCCTCTTACTCACCCACCCTCTCACTCACCCACCCACCCTCTCACTCACCCACCCACCTCTTACCCACCCACCCTCTTACTCACCCACCCTCTCACTCACCCACCCACCCTCTCACTCACTCACCAACCCACTCTCGCTCGCCCATCCACCCTCTCACTCACACACTGACACTCACACACTCACCACCCACCCTCTCACTCACTCACCCACCCACCCACCCACTCACTCCCACACTAACCTCTCCTTCACCTACCCACCCTCTCACCACCCACCCACCCACCCTCTCACTCACTCACTCACCCACCCACCCACTCACCCACCCATCCTCTCACTCACTCACTCACCACCCACCCTCTCACTCACCCACTCACCCACTCACTCACTCACTCACCCACCCACCCTCTCACTCACTCACCCACCCACCCATCCTCTCACACCCACTCACCCACCTCTCACTCACTCACCCACCCACCCTCTCACTCACCCACCCACCCACCCTCTCACTCACCCACCCTCTTACTCACCCACCCACCCTCTCACTCACCCACCCACCCTCTTACTCACCCACCCTCTCACTCACCCACCCACCCTCTCACTCACTCACCAACCCACTCTCGCTCGCCCATCCACCCTCTCACTCACACACTGACACTCACACACTCACCCACCCACCCTCTCACTCACTCACCCACCCACCCACCCACTCACTCCCACACTAACCTCTCCTTCACCTACCCACCCTCTCACTCACCACCCACCCACCCTCTCACCCACCCACCCACCCTCTCACTCACTCACTCACTCACCCACCCACTCACCCACCCATCCTCTCACTCACTCACTCACCCACCCACCCTCTCACTCACCCACTCACCCACCCTCTCACTCACCCACCCTCTCACCCACCCACCCTCTCACCCACCCACCCTCTCACTCACTCACTCACCCACCCACCCATCCTCTCACACCCACTCACCCACCCTCTCACTCACTCACTCACCCACCCACCCTCTCACTCACCCACCCACCCACCCTCTCACTCACCCACCCTCTTACTCACCCACCCACCCTCTCACTCACCCACCCACCCTCTTACTCACCCACCCTCTCACTCACCCACCCACCCTCTCACTCACTCACCAACCCACTCTCGCTCGCCATCCACCCTCTCACTCACACACTGACACTCACACACTCACCCACCCACCCTCTCACTCACTCACCCACCCACCCACCCACTCACTCCACACTAACCTCTCCTTCACCTACCCACCCTCTCACTCACCCACCCACCCACCCTCTCACCCACCCACCCACCCTCTCACTCACTCACTCACCCACCACCCACTCACCCACCCATCCTCTCACTCACTCACTCACTCACCCACCCTCTCACTCACCCACCCACCCTCTCACCCACCCACCCACCCTCTCACTCACCCACCCACCGTCTGTTTCACCCACCCTCTCACCCACCCTCTCTTTCACCCACCACCCACTCACCCACCCACTCGCCTCTCCTTCACCACCCACCCACACACACACACTCACCCTGTCGATCAGCGACTGCGAGATCCCCTTGAGTGCCGGGCTGAGCGTTGCCGCGGGTCCCGGCGTTGCCTCCGCCCGTGTCTCCGTCTCTCCGGTCGTTCTATCTCCCGGCGTGGCACCCGAGGACTTGAGAGCCACGTTCGCCAGCGCTTTCTCCATCTGACGGGCGAGGACATCGGGCGACGCCAGTCGGCAAACACCTCAGCCTCCGGCAAAAAACTAGCGCCTCCGCTCTGAACGATCAACTAACTCTATAAACCATAACTACATTACATTACTACACACTACACTATACACTACTATATACTACACTATACACTACTACACACTACACTATACACTACTATATACTACACTATATACTATATACTACACTACACTACTACTATATACTACACTATACACTACACTATATACTACACTATACACTACACTATACACTACTATATGCACTACACTATACACTACACTACACTATACACTACACTATACACTACTATATATTACACTATACACTACTATATACTACACTATACACTACACTAGTTCACTATACACTACACTACACACTACTATATACTACACTATACACTACTATAGACTACACTATACACTACACTAGTTCACTATACACTACATTATTACACACTGCACTACTATACACTACATTACTACACACTACACACTACTATACACTACACACTGCACTACATGATACACTACCCTATACCATACCTGTCAACCCCTAATCAGTGTCTACCTTATTGCAGACCAATTCAGACACGACACTCCTGCAAACTACACACTACACTACTATATACACTACATTACTACACTACTATATACACTACATTACTACACTACTATATACACTACATTACTACACTACTATATACACTACATTACTACGCTACTATATACACTACATTACTACACTACTATATACACTACATTACTACACTACTATATTATATACACTACATTACTACACTACTATATACACTACATTACTACACTACTATATACACTACATTACTACACTACTATATACACTACATTACTACACTACTATATACACTACATTACTACACTACTATATACACTACATTACTACACTACTATATACACTACATTACTACACTACTATACACTACTACATATATACACTACATTACTACACTACTATATACACTACATTACTACACTACTATATACACTACATTACTACACTACTATATACACTACATTACTACACTACTATATACACTACATTACTACGCTACTATACACACTACATTACTACGCTACTATACACACTACATTACTACACTACTATACACACTACATTACTACACTACTATATACACTACATTACACACTACATTACTACACTACTATATACACTACATTACTACACTACTATATACACTACATTACACACTACATTACTACACTACTATATACACTACATTACTACACTACTATATACACTACATTACTATACACTACACACGACAGACAGCTAGACAGACATATGTACAGACAAGATAAATGTACACACAACCAGCTAGACAGACACTACACCAGCTAGACAGACAGACAGCTAGACAGACAGATGTACACACACAACCAGATGTACACACACACAACCAGGTAGACAGACACACAACCAGGTAGACACACACACAACCAGGTAGACAGACACAGACAGATGCACACACACACAACCAGATAGACAGACAGACAGCTAGACAGACACACAACCAGGTAGACAGACACACAACCAGGTAGACACACACACAACCAGGTAGACAGACACAGACAGATGCACACACACACAACCAGATAGACAGACAGACAGCTAGACACACACACAACCAGCTAGACAGACACACAACCAGGTAGACAGACAGACAGCTAGACAGACAGATGTACACACACACACAACCAGCTAGACAGATACACAGACAGATGTACACACACACAACACCAGCTAGACAGACAGCTAGACAGACAGATGTACACACACACAACACCAGCTAGACAGACAGACAGCTAGACAGACAGATGTACACACACAACATCAGCTAGACAGACACACAGACAGATGTACACACACACAACCAGCCAGACAGATACACAGACAGATGTACACACACACAACATCAGCTAGACAGACACACAGACAGATGTACACACACACATCAGCTAGACAGACACACAGACAGATGTACACACACAACATCAGCTAGACAGACACACAACCAGGTAGACAGACACACAAGACAGATGTACACACACACACAACCAGCTAGACAGACACACAACCAGCTAGACAGACAGCTAGACAGACAGATGTCCACACACACAACCAGCTAGACAGACAGACAGCTGGACAGACAAATGTACAGACACTCACCTTGGGCGTGAGGGCTCCCCCTCCTCCTCCCTCCCCATCCGCAGGGCGTCCTCCGCCGTGGTGCAGCGCTCAGATTCGGGTGGCCGGGCAGCGGCGCCGGGGTCACGTCGGGCACCGCGTCCACGTCGAAGCGCGGGTGCCAGCGAGCCAGTCGCTCATCGGGTACCGCCATGGGGGGTGACAGCGACTCCAGGAAGGCCTGCGGGGTCGGGGTCGGAGGGCGGGGGGCAGATCGACGATGATGACGACGCGGCCGCCTTGCGAGCTCGCGGATGATTCGTTGTGTTTTGCGAATTGGCGACGTTCTGTTTACGCGACACCAAAATGCGGAGGTCGCAACCGGGTACCCGATACACGTACCCTACCCGATGCCTGGCTAACCGTACCGGCCGGGAGATCACACAAACTCCACTCACTCTCACTCTGTAGAACAGGGGAGATCACACAAACTCCACTCACTCACACTCTGTAGAACAGAGGGAGATCACACAAACAGCACTCACTCACTTTGTAGAACAGGGAGAGATCACACAAACTCCACTCACTCTGTAGAACAGGGGGAGATCACACAAACTCCACTCACTCACTTTGTAGAACAGGGAGAGATCACACAAACTCCACTCACTCACTTTGTAGAACAGGGAGAGATCACACAAACTCCACTCACTCACTTTGTAGAACAGGGAGAGATCACACAAACTCCACTCACTCACTCTGTAGAACAGGGTGAGATCACACAAACTCCACTCACTCACTCTGTAGAACAGGGTGAGATCACACAAACTCCACTCACTCACTCTGTAGAACAGGGTGAGATCACACAAACTCCACTCACTCACTCTGTAAAACAGGGGGAAGATCACACAAACTCCACTCTGTAGAACAGGTGGAGATCACACAAACTCCACTCACTCACTCTGTAGAACAGGGGGAGATCACACAAACTCCACTCACTCACTTTGTAGAACAGGAGAGATCACACAAACTCCACTCACACTCTGTAGAACAGGGGGAGATCATACAAACTCCACTCACTCACTCTGTAGAACAGGGGGAGATCACACAATCTCCACTCACTCACTCACTCTGTAGAACAGGGGAGATCACACAAACTCCACTCACTCTGTAGAACAGGGGGAGATCACACAAACTCCACTCACTCACTCTGTAGAACAGGGGGAGATCACACAAACTCCACTCACTTGTAGAACAGGGGAGATCACACAAACTCCACTCACTCTGTAGAACAGGGGGAGATCACACAAACTCCACTCACTCACTCTGTAGAACAGGGGAGATCACACAAACTCTACTCGTAGAACAGGGGAGATCACAAACTCCACTCACTCTGTAGAACAGGGGAGATCACACAAACTCCACTCACTCACTCTGTAGAACAGGGGAGATCACACAAACTCCACTCTGTAGAACAGGGGAGATCACACAAACTCCACTCACTCACTCACTCTGTAGAACAGGGGAGATCACACAAACTCCACTCTGTAGAACAGGGGAGATCACACAAACTCTACTCACTGTAGAACAGGGGGAGATCACACAAACTCCACTCACTCTGCAGGACAGGGGAGATCACACAAACTCCACTTACTCTGTAGAACAGGGGAGATCACACAAACTCCACTCACTCTGTAGAACAGGGGAGATCACACAAACTCCACTCACTCACTCTGTAGAACAGGGGAGATCACACAAACTCCACTCACTCACTCTGTAGAACAGGGGAGATCACACAAACTCCACTCACTCACTCTGTAGAACAGGGGGAGATCACACAAACTCCACTCACTCACTCTGTAGAACAGGGGGAGATCACACAAACTGCACTCACTCACTCTGTAGAACAGGGGGACATCACACAAACTCCACTCACTCACTCTGTAGAACAGGGGACATCACACAAACGCCACTCGCTCATTCTGCAGAACAGGGGAAGATCACACAAACTCCACTCACTCACTCTGTAGAACAGGGGGAGATCACACAAACTCCACTCACTCTGTAGAACAGGGGAGATCACACAAACTCCACTCACTTACTAGAACAGGGGGGATCACACAAACTCCACTCACTCTGTAGAACAGGGGAGATCACACAAACTCCACTCACTCACTCTGTAGAACAGGGGAGATCACACAAACTCCACTCACTCACTCTGTAGAACAGGGGGAGATCACACAAACTCCACTCATTCACTCTGTAGAACAGGGGGAGATCACACAAACTCCACTCACTCTGTAGAACAGGGGACATCACACAAACTCCACTCACTCACTCTGTAGAACAGGGGAGATCACAGAAACTCCACTCACTCACTCTGTAGAACAGGGGGACATCACACAAACGCCACTCGCTCATTCTGCAGAACAGGGGGAGATCACACAAACTCCACTCACTCTGTAGAACAGGGGGAGATCACACAAACTCCACTCACTCTGTAGAACAGGGGAGATCACACAAACTCAACTCACTCACTCTGTAGAACAGGGAGATCACACAAACTCCACTCACTCTGTAGAACAGGGTGAGATCACACAAACGCCACTCGCTCATTCTGCAGAACAGGGGGAGATCACACAAACTCCACTCACTCTGTAGAACAGGGGGAGATCACACAAACTCACTCACTCTGTAGAACAGGGGACATCACACAAACTCCACTCACTCACTCTGTAGAACAGGGAGAGATCATACAAACTCCACTCACTCACTCTGTAGAACAGGAGGAGATCACACAAACTCCACTCACTCACTTTGTAGAACAGGGAGAGATCATACAAACTCCACTCTCACTCTGTAGAACAGGAGGAGATCACACAAACTCCACTCACTCACTTTGTAGAACAGGGGAGATCACACAAACTCCACTCACTCACTCTGTAGAACAGAGGGAGATCACACAAACTCCACTCGCTCACTCTGTAAACAGGGGAGATCACACAAACTCCACTCTGTAGAACAGGTGGAGATCACACAAACTCACTCTGTAGAACAGGGGGAGATCACACAAACTCCACTCTGTAGAACAGGGGGAGATCACACAAACTCCACTCACTCACTCTGTAGAACAGGGGAGATCACACAAACTCCACTCACTCTGTAGAACAGGGAGAGATCACACAAACTCCACTCACTCACTCTGTAGAACAGGGGAGATCACACAAACTCCACTAACAAGACAAAGATACTTCAACAGGCTATTGGTGGCAAGTGCTGTGAGCGTGTAGGCAGCACGGTGGCACACGAGGGGGGGGCGGGGGTGGTGTGGTACATGTTGTGCAACAGCCTGTCAAGGCAATTGCAGTGCTGCTCCTTTGCCTATCCATTTCCCGAGTGTGCCTCGTGGTGACCCCTGACCCCCGACCCCCGACCCTCTCCTCACCTTGTGATGTTTCTTGACGATGGCGAGCAAGCGGCGGTGGAACGAGCGACGTCGTTCCAGGAGTCGAGCCGCTGTCAGGTGGGGTCGCGACCCCTGCGTCGTGTCACCTGTGGGGGTGGGGGAGGGGTCAAAGGTCGTGAGGATGGAGTTGGAAGTGGCGGGGTGGTGGGGTGGGGGCACCGGAGAGGGTCAGAGGTCGGCTGCTGTGGGTGTGGTGAGCGGTGAGCTCCGGTGAGGGTGGTGAGTAGTAGCGGTGTATAGTGTGGTGAGCGGTGAGGGTGGTTGTGATGGTGGTGGTGAGGTGGCGTGGTGAGCGGTGAGCTCCGGTGAGGGTGTGGTGAGCGGTGAGGGTGGTTGTGATGATGGTGGTGAGGTGGCGTGGTGAGAGTGGTGAGTAGTATTGGTTTATAGCGTGGTGAGCGGTGAGCTCCGGTGAGGGTGGTGAGTAGTAGCGGTGTATAGTGTGGTGAGCGGTGAGGGTGGTTGTGATGGTGGTGGTGAGGCGGCATGGTGAGCGGTGAGCCCCGGTGAGGGTGGTGAGTAGTAGTGGTTTATAGTGTGGTGGGCGGTGAGAGTGGTTGTGATGGTGGTGGTGAGGTAGCGTGGTGAGAGGTGAGCTCCGGTGAGGTGGTGAGTAGAGGTTTATAGTGAGTGAGCGGTGAGGGTGATTGTGATGATGGTGGTGAGGTGGCGTGGTGAGAGGTGAGCTCCGGTGAGGGTGGTGAGGAGTAGTGGTTTATAGTGGGTGAGCGGTGAGGGTGGTTGTGATGATGGTGGTGAGTGTGGTGGTGAGCGAGTGGTGAGCGAGGTGGTGAGGGTGAGCGTGGTGAGCGAGTGGTGAGCGAGTGGTGAGTGTGGTGGTGAGCGACGGTGGTGAGCACTCACCCATGGGGAGCAGGGGCTCGATGGTGAGTGTGGTGGCGAGTGTCGTGACGAGTGTGGTGGCGAGTGTCGTGACGAGTGTGGTGGCGAGTGAGGTGGCGAGCGAGTGGTGAGCGAGTGGCGAGCGAGTGGTGAGTGGTGAGGAGCGAGTGGTGAGCGAGTGGCGAGCGAGTGGTGAGCGAAGGTGGTGATCGAGTGGTTAGCGAGTGGTGAGCGAGTGGTGAGTACTCACCCGTGGGTAGCAGGGGCTCGATGGTGAGCTGGTAGTCCCCGGGGCGGGCCGATCGGCTCCAGGCGGCGACGGCTCTCTCCTGGCGGAAGCGATACGCCTCCGGGAACACGGCGTGGATCTGCCCAACACTGCGCTCCTCAAAGCGCCTGAATCACACACGCACACAGTCACATATACACGGTCACATATACACACACACAGTTACACACACAGTTACACACACATACAGTTACATATACACACACGCACACAGTCACATATACACACACACACACTGTCACATATACACACACACACACTGTCACATATACACACACAGTTACACAACACTGCACATATACACATACAGTCAATACAAGATCCCCATATAGCCTTAACAGACTGTAGGGCAAGTGCTGTTAGCGAGCACCTATGAAGGCCGGCACGGTACACGAGGGGTGGGTGGCCAACACCACGCCCGACCGCCTTTGTCTCCCCAGTGCCGATGTTTACACACCGCACCAGGTACTCATTTAAGGCTGAGTCGACCTAGGGAGGCCCAGGACCGTTCAGATAACTGGTGAGCCGTGAGCGGGAATCGAACCCGGTCGCCAGGTTCATAGCGCAGCGCGCTAACCGCTACACTACCGCTCCCACACAACAATACACACACCAGTTACACACGCACACACACTGTCACATTTACACATGCACAGTCACATATACACACACAGTCACACACACACACACTGTCACATATACACACACACAGTTACACACACACACAGTCACATATACACACACACACGCAGTCACATACACACACACACACGCAGTCACATACACACACACAGTCACATATACACACACACACTCAGTCACATATACACACACACAGTTACATACACACACGCACACAGTTACATATACACACACAGTTACACACACACAGTCACACACATATACACACACAGTTACACATACACACACAGTTACATACACACACACAGTCACATATACACACAGTCACATATACACACACACACACAGTTACATATACACACACACCGTCACATATACACACAGTCACATATACACACACACGCACACAGTTACATATACACACACACCACGCACACAGTTACATATACACACACACTGTTACATATACACACAGTGTCACATATACACACACACAGTCACATATACACACACACACTGTTACATATATACACACACACTGTTACATATATACACACACACACTGTTACATATATACACACACACACACTGTTACATATACACACAGTGTCACATATACACACACAGTCACATATACACACAGTCACATATACACACACACACTGTCACATATACACAGTCACATATACACACACACACTGTCAGATATACAAAATCACATATACACACACAGTTATGTATATAAACACACACACAGTCACATATACACCCCGTGTAGCCTTAACAGGCTGTAGGGCAAGTGCTGTTAGCGAGCACCTATGAAGGCCAGCAAGGCACACGAGGGGATGGGTGGCCAGCACCACGCCCGGCCGCCTTTGTCTCCCCAGTGGCGATGTTTACACACCGCACCAGGTACTCATTTCAGGCTGAGTCGACGCACAGATACGCAGACACACAGATATACACACAGAAAGAAACACACACATAGATACAGACACACAGATATACACACAGACATACATACCGATGCACACACACACCGCTACACACACACGCACAGATATACACAGACAGACACACACACACCGACACACACATAGATACACAGACATACATACCGATGCACACACGCACCGCTACACACACACGCACAGATATACACAGACACACAGAGATACACACACACAGACCGATACAAACATGCACGTACCGATAAAAACGCAGATACCCACAGACAGACACACACACCGAAACACAGACGGACACACACACCGATACACAGACACACACACCGATACAGACACACACACCGATACACAGACACACACACCGATACACAGACACACACCGATACACAGACACACACACCGATACACAGACACACACACCGATACACAGACACACCACCGATACACAGACACACGTACCGATACACNGACACACGTACCGATACAGACACACGTACCGATACACAGACACACGTACCGATACACAGACACACGTACCGATACACGGACACACGTACCGATACACGGACACACGTACCGATACACGGACACACGTACCGATACACGGACACACGTACCGATACACGGACACACGTACCGATACACGGACACACGTACCGATACACGGACACACGTACCGATACACGGACACACCGACCACACGTACCATACACGACACACGTACCGATACACGGACACACGTACCGATACACGGACACACGTACCGATACACGGACACACGTACCGATACACGGACACACGTACCGATACACGGACACACGTACCGATACACGGACACACGTACCGATACACGGACACACGTACCGATACACGGACACACGTACCGATACACGGACACACGTACGATACACAGACACACGTACGATACACAGACACACGTACGAACACGGACACACGTACCGATACACAGACACACGTACCGATACACGGACACACCGTACCGGACACACATACCGATACACGGACACACATACCGATACACGGACACACATACCGATACACGGACACACATACCGATACACGGACACACATACCGATACACGGACACACATACCGATACCAACCTACCGACACACATACCGATACACAGACACACATACCGATACACAGACACACATACCGATACACAGACACACATACCGATACAGACACACATACCGATACACGACACACATACCGATACACAGACACACATACCGATACACAGACACACATACCGATACACAGACACACATACCGATACACAGACACAACGATACACAAACACACTACGATACACAGAACACGTACCGATACACAGACACACATACCGATACAGACCACACACCGATA
>WFAB01002370.1:20000-42516 GCA_018977245.1 Lethenteron camtschaticum | reverse complement strand
ACTCGCTCACTCCTCACTCGCTCACTCAAACACCGGTTTACTCACTCACTCACCCACCCTCCCACTCACCCATCCTCTCACTCACCCATCCTCTCACTCACCCACCCTCTCACTCGCCCACCCTCTCACTCACCCACCCTCTCACTCGCCCACCCTCTCACTCACCCACCCTCTCACTCGCCCACCCACCCACTCACCCACCCACTCACCCACCCACTCGCCCACCCACCCACCCACTCACCCACCCACTCACCCACCCTCTCACTCACCCACCCACCCACCCACTCACCCACCCACTCACCCACCCACCCACCCACCCACTCACCCACTCACCCGCTCACCCACCTGCTCACCCACCTGCTCACTCACCCACCCACCCACCCACTCACCCACTCACTCACCCACCTGCTCACTCACCCACCCACCCACCCACTCACCCACTCACTCACTCACCCGCTCACCCACCCGCTCACCCTCCAGGTGCCTGGGCCGTCACGCAGGATGGAGGCCACTGCGATGTCCTCGTCTGACGGGGAAGTCGTCAACTTCTCAGCCCCCGTGCTGCTCGAGGGGCCCGTCGAGGTGGCCACTCAACACCCCCCACCCCCTCGTCCCCCCACGTCCCTCACCACCCCCCTCACCCCCCCCCCTCGTCCCTCACCCCCCCTCACTCACCCCCCCTCGTCCCACCCCCTCCCTCACCCCCCCCCCTCGCTCACCCCCCCTCACTCACCACCCACACCCCCCCCACGACCCTCACCCCCCTCGTCCCTTACCCCCCCTCACTCACTCACCCCCCCCTCGTCCCTCATCCCTCCCGTCACTGACCACCACGTCGCTCACCTGCCTGGATGTCTGTGTGTCTGCGTGTCTGTGTCTGCGTGTTTGACTGCGTGTCTGTGTGTCTCTCTGCGTGTGTCTGTGTGTCTGCGTGTCTGCGTGTCTGCGTGTGTCTGTGTGTCTGTGTGTCTCTCTGCGTGTGTCTGTGTGTCTGTGTGTCTGCGTGTCTGCGTGTGTCTGTGTGTCTCTGTGTGTCTGTGTGTCTGTCTGTGTTGTCTGCGTGTCTGCGTGTCTGTGTGTCTGCGTGTCTGTGTGTCTGCGTGTCTGTGTGTCTCTCTGCGTGTCTGTGTGTCTCTCTGCGTGTGTCTGTGTGTCCCGCCAGGCGTGGCTGTGTGACGCCGAGCGCGCCATGCGCCACACGCTCAGGAAGCTGTTTCGTGACTGTGTGTGTCTGTGTGTTGTGTCTGTCTGTGTCTGTGTGTCTGTGTGTCTGTGTGTCTGTGTGTGTGTGTCTGTGTGTGGTGTCTGGTGTCGTGTCTGTGTGTCTGTGTGTCTGTGTGTCGTGTCTGTGTGTCTGTGTGTCTGTGTGTCTGTCTGTGTCTGTCTGTGTCTGTCTGTGTCTGTGTCTGTCTGTGTGTCTGTGTTTCTGTGTGTCTGTGTGTCTGTGTGTCTGTGTGTCTCTCTGCGTGTCTGTGTGTCTGTGTGTCTGTATGTGTGTCTGCGTGTCTGTGTGTGTGTCTGTGTGTGTGTTGTGTCTGTGTGTCTGTGTCTGTGTGTCTGTGTCTGTGTGTCTGTGTCGTGTCTGTGTGNCTGTGTGTCTGTGTCTGTGTGTGTGCGTGTCTGCGTGTCTGTGTGTCTGTGTGTCTGTGTGTCTGTGTGTCTGCGTGTCTGCGTGTCTGTGTGTCTGTGTGTCTGCGTGTCTGTGTGTCTGCGTGTCTGTGTGTCTCTCTGCGTGTCTGCGTGTCCCGCCAGGCGTGGCTGTGTGACGCCGAGCGCGCCATGCGCCACACGCTCAGGAAGCTGTTTCGTGACTGTGTGTGTCTGTGTGTCTGTGTGTCTGCGTGTCTGTGTGTCTCTCTGCGTGTCTGACTGTGTGTCTGTGTATCTGTGTGTGTGTCTGACTGTGGTCTGTGCTGTGTCTGACTGTGTGCTGTCTGACTGTGTGTCTGTTGTGTCTGTGTGTCTGTGTGTGTGTCTGACTGTGTGTCTGTGTGTCTGTGTGCGTGTCTGACTTGTGTCTGTGTGCGTGTCTGCGTGTCCCGCCAGGCGTGCTGTGTGACGCTGAGCGCGCCATGCCCACACGCTCAGGAAGCTGTTTCGTGACTGTGTGTGTCTGTGTGTCTGTGTGTCTGCGTGTCTGTGTGTCTCTCTGCGTGTCTGATGTCTCTCTGCGTGTGTCTGCGTGTCCCGCCAGGCGTGGCTGTGTGACGCCGAGCGCGCCATGCGCTACACGCTCAGAGAGCTGCTCCGTGACTGAGCGAGTGATGAGCGAGTGGGTGAGCGAGTGAGTCATGAGTGAGTGAGTAAACCGGTGTTTGAGTGAGCGAGTGGGTGAGCGAGCGAGTCGTGAGCGAGTGAGTCAGTGAGCGAGTGAGTAAACGGTGTTTGAGTGAGTGAGTGGGTGAGCGAGTGAGTCGGTGAGCGAGTGAGTAAACCGGTGTTTGAGTGAGCGAGTGAGTGAGTGGGTGAGCGAGTGAGTGAGTGAGTAAACCGGTGTTTGAGTGAGCGAGTGGGTGAGCAAGTGAGTCAGTGAGTGAGTAAACCGGTGTTTGAGTGAGCGAGTGGTGAGCGGTGATGGTGAGCGAATGAGTCGAGAGTGAGTGAGTAAACCGGTGTTGAGTGAGCGAGTGAGTCAGTGAGTGAGTGAGTAAACCGGTGTTTGAGTGAGCGAGTGGGTGAGCGGTGAGTTGGTGAGCGAGTGAGTAAACAGTGTTTGAGTGAGCGAGTGAGTGAGCGAGTGGGTGAGCGAGCGAGTTAGTGAGCGAGTGAGTAAAACGGTGTTTGATGAGCGAGTGGGTGAATGAGTGAGTCGTGATGAGCGAGTGGGTGAGTCAGTGAGTGAGTGAGTAAACTGTGTTTGAGTGCGAGTGGGTGAGCGAGTGTCAGTGAGCGAGTGAGTAACCGGTGTTGAGTGAGCAGTGGGTGAGCGAGTGAGTCAGTGAGCGAGTGAGTAACGGTGTTTGAGTGAGTGAGTGGGTAAGCGAGTGAGTCGGTGAGCGAGTGAGTAAACCGGTGTTTGAGTGAGTGAGTGGTGAGTGGAGTGAGCGAGTGAGTCAGTGAGCGAGTGAGTAAACCGGTGTTTGAGTGAGCGAGTGGGTGAGCGAGTGAGTCAGTGAGTGAGTAAACTGGTGTTTGAGTGAGCGAGTGGGTGAGCGAGTGAGTGTGTGAGCGAGTGAGTCAGTGAGTGAGTGAGTAAACCGGTGTTTGAGTGAGCGAGTGAGCGAGTGGGTGAGCGAGTGAGTCAGTGAGTGAGCGAGTAAACCGGTGTTTGAGCGAGCGAGTGGGTGAGCGAGCGAGTGGGTGAGCGAGTGAGTTCGTGAGTTCGGGAGTGAGTAAGCGAGTGAGTCAGTGAACGAGCAAGTAAAGCGGCGTTTGAACGAATGAGCGAGTGAGTTCGTGAGGGAGCAAGTGGGTGAGCGAGTGGGTCAGTGAGCGAGTGAGTAAACCGGTGTTTGAGTGAGCGAGTGGGTGAGCGAGTGAGTCAGTGAGCGAGTGAGTAAACCGGTGTTTGAGCGAGTGAGAGAGTGAGCGAGTGAGCGAGCAGTGGGTGAGCGAGTGGGTCAGTGAGTGAGTGAGTAAACCGGTGTTTGAGTGAGCGAGTGAGTGAGCGAGTGGGTGAGCGAGTGAGTCAGTGAGTGAGTAAACCGGTGTTTGAGTGAGCGAGTGGGTGAGTCAGTGAGTGAGTGAGTAAACCGGTGTTTGAGCGAGCGAGTGGGTGAGCGAGTGAGTCAGTGAGCGAGTGAGTAAACCGGTGTTGAGCGAGTGAGTGAGTGAGTTCGTGAGTGAGCGAGTGCGTTCGTGAGTGAGTGAGTGGGTGAGCGAGTGAGTTCGTGAGCGAGCGAGTGGGTGAGCGAGTGAGAGCGAGCGAGTAAAGCGGCGTGCTCGCTCCCTTGCTCGGCTGAGTGTCGACCCCCCCCCCCCGACCTTCTGGATGGGAGTGACTTGATGTTGTCGAAGCACTTCTTGAGGTGCGGCTGCACGGCTGCGGGTTACGCGCCTGGCCCAGGATCTCGAGGAGTTCATCGTTGGACAGGAAGTAGAAGCGAGGGAACACCTGTGGGTGCGGAAATCGTACATCGAGAGCGCTTCGTTTGTACCGCAGGAAAGGAATCCGATGAGCTATGAAGCCCTTTTTTAAATCCTTTATATTAAGTTCGCTTGCTTGCTTACGACCGTGCAAATCTTTCGGTCGTTTTTTAAACCACTTCCCGCGATCCAATCGAGCTGACATTTTCCACACAGACTCGTTGTGCGAGACAATTAATGTTCGTGAAAATTTTTTCCAAAATGTAACACTTTTTCAGACAAAAATATTATATTTAATTACCAATTGCTTAATGGTGCCATGCAATCATCTGACCCATAGGTGGCAGCCATCTCAAGCCAGAGGACGAGAGGACTCTAGCCGCCACGCATATAAAGGATTTATAGTGAAAAACTTTGTTTTTACGGGTTATACTTGTTTCCATCCGCACACGTCCAGAAAGGGTGCACCGAGTGAGAACTTTCAGAATGACAATATCTTACTGGTGAAATTAATAAGAAATAAATTGCTTCCTTTAAGTTTATTTATAGCGCAGGAAGCGTGCTCGGGATGACCCACGTCCGTGCACCAGGCGAGGTAGTAACATCTCTGAGTCACCGTGTGATGATGATGATGAAAGAGACACGCAAACTAATATACAGCAGAAGAGGCCTCCTCAGGGTCGGGATCGAACCCACGACCTCCTGTACACCAGGCGAGGTAGTCAACATCTCCCAGCCACCGTGATGATGACGATGAGAGAGAGAGACACGCAAACTCCAAATCTACAGCAGCAGCAGGCGTCGTCAGGGTCGGGATCGAACCCACGACCTCCTGTGCACCAGCCGAGGTAGTCAACATCTCCTAGCCACTGTGATGACGATGAGAGAGAGACACGCAAACTCTACATATACAGCAGGCATTGTCAGGGTCGGGATCGAACCCACGACCTCCTGTGCATCAGCCGAGGTAGTCAACATCTCCCAGCCACCGTGATGATGATGAGAGAGAGAGACACACAGACTCCAATATACAGCAGGCGTCGTCAGGGTCGGGATCGAATCCACGACCTCCTGTGCACCAGGCGAGGTAGTCAACATCTCCTATCCACCGTGATAATTATGAGAAAGAGACACGCAAACTCCAAATCTACAGCAGGCGTCAGGGTCAAGATTGAACCCACGACCTCCTGTGCACTAGGCGAGGTAGTCAACATCTCTCAGCCACCGTGATGATGATGAGAGAGAGAGACACGCAAACTCCAAATCTACAGCAGGCGTGGTCAGGGTCGGGATCGAACCCACGACCTCCTGTACACCAGGCGAGGTGGTCAACATCTCCCAGCCACCGTGATGACGATGAGAGAGAGACACGCAAACTCCAAATCTACAGCAGGCGTGGTCAGGGTCGGGATCTAACCCACGACCTCCTGTACACCAGGCGAGGTGGTCAACATCTCCCAGCCACCGTGATGATGATGATGAGAGACACAGACCTCCTGTACACCAGGCGAGGTAGTCAACATCTCCTATCCACCGTGATGATTATGAGAAAGAGACACCGCAAACTCCAAATCTACAGCAGGCGTCAGGGTCAAGATTAACACCCACGACCTCCTGTGCACCAGGCGAGGTGGTCAACATCTCATAGCCACCGTGATGATGAGAGAGAGAGAGAGACGCAGACTCCAAATACACAACTGGCACCGTCAGGGTCGGGATCGGACCCACGACCTCCTGTGCACCAGGCGAGGTAGTCAACATCTCCCAGCCACCGTGATGATGACGATGAGAGAGAGACACGCAAACTCTACATATACAACAGCAGGCATTGTCAGGGATCGAATCCACGACCTCCTGTGCACCAGGCGAGGTAGTCAACATCTCCCAGCCACCGTGATGATGATGAGAGAGAGACACACAGACTCCAAATATACAGCAGGCGTCGTCAGGGTCGGGATCGAACCCACGACCTCCTGTGCACCAGGCGAGGTAGTCAACATCTAGCCACCGTGATGATGATGAGAGAGACGCAAACTCCAAATCTACAGCAGGCGCCAGGGTCAAGATTGAACCCACGACCTCCTGTACACCAGGCGAGGTGGTCAACATCTCCCAGCCACCGTGATGATGATGATGAGAAGAGACACAGACCTCCTGTGCACCAGGCGAGGTGGTCAACATCTCCCAGCCACCGTGATGACGATGACGATGAGAGAGAGAGAGACACACAAACTCGCCTGTCTCTTGGTCTCGAGGTACATGTCCAGCGACTTCTGGATGTCTTCCAAGGAGCCGATCATCTCCCCCAGCCTCTCCAGGAGCCCTGCGGAGCGTGCGGAGACACACAAAGACAAAGGTCCCCCGTGTAGCCTCCACAGACTGTCGGGGCAAGTGCTGTTAGTAGCGAGTAGCAGCAGCGCCTATGAAGGTAGACACAGACAAAGATCCCCCGTGTAGGTGGAGTGGTGGTGGGTGGCGGTGGTGTGGTGATGGCGGTGGTGGTGGTGGTGGTGGTGGCGGCGGTGGTGGTGATGGCGCTAGTGGTGTGGGTGGTGGCGGTGGTGGCGCTGGTGGTGGTGGTGGTGGTGGCGGTGGTGGTGATGGGCGTGGTGGTCGTAGCGGCGGTGGTGGTAGTGGGTGGTGGCGTGGTGATGGTAGTAGTAGTGGTGGTGTTGGTAGTAGTAGTGGTAGTAGTAGTGGTGGTGGTGGTGGTAGTAGTGGTGGTACTAGTAGTGGTGGTGGTGGTAGTAGTGGNAGTAGTAGTGGTGGTGGTAGTAGTAGTGTGGTAGTAGTGGNATGTGGTAGTAGTTGTAGTAGTAGTGGTGGTGGTGGTAGTGGTGGTAGTGGTAGTAGTAGTGGTGATGGTGGTAGTGCTGGTGGTGGTAGTAGTAGTGGTGGTGGTAGTGGTAGTAGTAGTGGTGGTAGTAGTAGTAGTAGTGCTGGTGGTGGTAGTGCTGGTGTTGTCGCTGCTAAAGAGGAGGAGGAGGAGGCTGCTACCGACCTGGCCGCTGTGCGCCGCGCAGGGCGTTGTTGTCCGCGGCGAGCGTCGCCATCGCCTCGCGCCACTCGCCGTCGATGGCGTCGAAGCGGCTCGACTCGAGGGGCAGCTGCTTGCGGATGTCCTCGCCCAGGAAGATGTTCTGCGTCACGCGGTGACACGCTCATGATGACACGCTGACGACACGTGCGATGACACGCTCGATGACGACACGTGCGATGACACGCATTACAACATGCTCGACAGCACGTGCGATGACGACACAATGACGACACAATGACGACACGCTGATGACGACACACGGATGACGACACACTCGTGACGACACGCTGATGACGACACGCTGATGACGACACACTGATGACGACACGCTGATGACGACACACGCTCATGACGACACACACTCGTGACGACACACGCGATGACGACACACTCGTGACGACACACGTGATGACGACACGCTGATGATGACACGCTGATGACGACATACGATGACGACACACTGATGACGACACACGCTCGTGACGACACGCTCAATGACACGGACGACGGCGCACGTGTCGTCATGCGGATGATATTGATCGCGACAGCCCACGTGATATTCACACAACCAATCCAATGCCCCCCCCCACCCCCCGTACCACGGATAAACTATTTCATCTCAACTCGACGGAACAAGCGCCCGCTCAACTCGCCCGCCCGCCCGCCCGACTCACTGATCCTCCACTCTCCTTTGATTAAAAGGAAATAAATTGTCGGGGCGATTTTTTTGGGGAAATCACTTTGGCGCATGCAGACCTCGGCGCTTTGTGTTCGCGAGCGACCACGCACACAAAGCGACTTCCGTGCGCTGCACCCCGACTCCATGCTCCTCCGCCTGCGGGCTCGGGCCCGCTGCCAAAACACAATCGGCGGCGGGTGGGCTCATCCGGTAGTGGCTGGGAGATGTTGACTACGTCGCCTGGTACGCAGGAGGTCGTGGGTTCGATCCCGACCCTGATGATGCCTGCTGTAGATTTGGAGTTGCGTGTCTCTCTCTCTCTCCCATCATCATCATCATGGTGGCTAGGAGATGTTGACCACCTCGCCTGTGTACAGGAGGTCGTGGGTTCGATCCCGACCCTGACGACGCCTGCTGCTGCTGTATATTTGGAGTCTACGTGTCTCTCTCTCTCTTTCATCATCATCACAGTGGCTAGGAGATGTTGACTACCTCGCCTGGTGTACAGGAGGTCGTGGGTGTCAATCTCGACCCTGACAACGCCTGCTGCTGTATATTTGGAGTCTGCGTATCTCTCTCCCCGTGGTCCGCGTAGATTTTTCTCCGGGCCCTCCGGATTTTTTCCCTTCCACATTTTATAATCGATGTCACCNACGTATTCAGCAGAAATGTGGCTAACTGCTGTGAATATCCACGTGATGATGATGGTGATGATGATGATGGTGATGATGGTGATGATGGTGATGATGACGATGATGGTGATGACGATGATGGTGATGATGGTGATGATGGTGGTGATGATGATGGTGATGATGATGATGGTGATGATGATGGTGATGATGGTGATGATGATGGTGATGATAATGATGATGATGATGGTGATGATGATGGTGATGATGATGGTGATGATGGTGATGGTGAAAATGGTGATGATGATGATGGTGATGATGATGATGACGATGGTGATGATAATGATGATGGTGATGATGATGGTGATGATGATGATGGTGATGATGATGGTGATGATGATGATGATGATGGTGATGATGATGATGGTGATGATGATGATGACGATGGTGATGATGATGATGACGATGGTGATGATGGTAATGGTGATGATGATGATGGTGATGATGATGATGACAACCTCTACACAGCACCTCAGCGCGGCCTCACTACCTGTGAAAATCAAAACAGTTCAATTGTACTATTCTTTGGTTCTTTCGGTAAAGTCACGTATAAAGATAAAATAATAATTAAATTAAATACTAGCATCGATTGCAACACAAGCAATCATCATCAGGTATAAATTAAATTGAAACACAAATCTAGCATACTTAGAAATGTAATGTAATACCACAGAAAGTCGGATAACATAAGTCAACACCCTACCTATACACTATACACTACACTATACACTACACTATACACTACACACTATACACTACTACACTACACACACTACAACACACACATAACTATACACTTACACTAACACTACACACACTATACANTATACACTACACTATACACTACACTATACTACTACTATACACTACACTATACACTACTACAACAGAGAGTCGGATAACATAACAGTCAACACCCTATCTGGTTGATTACGTTCTTCCTGAGAATGCTAAATTTGAGAGAGAGAGAGAGAGATAAAACACAGACACATAGACAGACATATAAGCAGACAGATATCACAGAGATACATAGATCGTATCTCTGTGATATCAATTGTAGTTTAGTCTGTGGATCTCTGCCGCTTTGCAAGATGGGCCCATCTTTGTGAAACTCCTTGCACATCCTTACCTCGTTCTATATTTAGCTTATCCACTCGTCCATGCAACGGCGGGCAACGTGCGGTTTAGAGTGGTCCAATTAGCCAAATGATTTCCCCTCCCATTTCCACTTGGGCGGCAATGATGATGGTGGTGATGATAATTCTTTTTCATTTGTGTCTCGTTCATTACGTGAGTGCCCGTCCCCTCCCCATCGCTATTAATGCCCCATTTGATATTAAAACGTGGCCGTGAAAAGTTGGTGGGGTGGGTGTGGGGNAGGTTGGTGGAGGGTGGGTGTGGTCAGGAGGGTGGGGGGAGGTTGGGGGTGGGGGGGGGTGGGGGNTGGGGGGGGGGGGGGGTGGGGGGAGGGGTGGGGGGGGGGGGGGGGGGGGGGGNGGNGGGGGGGGGGGGGGGGAGGGGGTGGGGGAGGGTGGGGGGTGGGGATGGGGGTGGGTGGGGGGAGGGTGGGGGGGGAGGGTGGGGGGGGAGGGNGGGGGGGGGGGGGGGGGGGGGTGGGGGGGGGGGGGGGAGGTGGGGGGGGGGGGGNAGGGTGTAGTGTATAGTGTAGTGTATAGTGTAGTAGTGTAGTGTATAGTGTAGTGTATAATGTAGTGTATAATGTAGTGTATAGTGTAGTGTACAATATAGTGTAGTGTATAGTGTAGTGTAGTAGTGTATAGTGTAGTGTAGTAGTGTATAGTGTAGTGTAGTAGTGTATAGTGTATTGTATAGTGTAGTAGAGTATAGTGTAGTAGTGTATGTGTAGTGTATAGTGTAGTGTATAGTAGTGTATATTAGNGTATAGGTGTATAGTGTAGTAGNGGTGTAGTGTGTAGTNTTNGNGNATAGTGTAGTGNAATAGTAGTGTAGTGTANTTATGTAGTGTAGTAGTGTATAGTGTAGTGTATAGTGTAGTGTATAGGATACTGGCACAGCGCCACTACGTGCGTGTGGAGAGCAAATCCATGACGAGCACAGTGACCCCGACCCACAACACCCACCCACAACACCCACCCACGACCCAAACACCCAACACCCACCACCCACAACACCTCACCCACCCACAACACCCACCCACAACACCCACCCACAACACCAACCCATCACAACATCCACCCACCCACACACCCACCACACCACACACCTACACCCACCCACTCCACCCACCTACACCCACCCACCACCTCACCCACCCACACACCACACCCACTCACTCCACCCACCACCTCACCCACCACCTCACACACCACCCACCACACCCACACACACCCACACACACCCACCCACCCACAACACCCACACACCCACCCACAACACCCACCCACTCCCCCACCTACACTCACCCACAACACCCACCCACCTACACCCACAACCACCCACTCACCCACCCACCACCTCAACCACCCACCCACCACCTCACACACCACCTCACCCACCCACACACCCACCCACTCCACTCACCCACCCACTCCACTCACCCACACAACCACCCACCCACTCCACCCACTTCACCCACCCACACACCACTCACTCACACACCCACCCACCCACTCCACTCACCCACCCACCCACCCACTCCACCCACTCCACCNACCCACACAACCACCCACTCCACCCACCCACACACCCAAACATCGCTAACGGATAACGTTGGTCGTGAAAGAAGCCTCACTGCAGCTACCGACTCCCCCCACCACCCCCCACCACCACCACCCCCACCACCACCACCACCCCCACCACCACCCCCACTACCACCACCACCCCCCACCACCACCACCATCGCTGCTACTACCAGGGGCGATGGTAGCGTGAGCCGCGACATGAATGGAGGGTGGGGGGGTAGTGGGGGGTAGTGGGGGGTAGTGGGGGGGGAGAGTGGTAGGGAGAGAGTGGGGGGAGAGTGGGGAGGAGTGGGGGGGGAGAGTGGGGGGGNTAGTGGGGGGGTGGGGGAAGTGGTAGGGGAGAGAGTGGGGGGGGAGTGGGGGTGGAGTGGGGGGGGGTAGTGGGGGGGAGTGGGGGAGAGTGGGGGAAGTGGTAGGGGAGAGAGTGGGGGAGGAGTGGGGGGAGTGGGGGGGGGNAGTGGGGGGGTAGTGGGGGAAGTGGTAGGGGAGTGGTGGGGGGGAGACACTGCGGGATCCCATTATGGTTTTAATTGGCGGCATCGCGTGTGTCGGGAGTTTACGATGTGGGGGAGTGGGGGGAGGAAGAGTGGGGGGGTGGGGGGGGGCTGGTGGGTGGGGGGATTGGTGGGGGGGTGGGGGGGGGTTGGTGGGTGGGGGAGCACAGGATGATTTCGCCGCCCCGATGCCTGCCAGGTGGAATCATCGTTACGCGGGGAGCCGTCACCACCACCACCACAACCAACCACCACAACCACAACCACCACCACCACCACCACCAACACCACCACCACCACAACCACCACCAACACAACCACCACCACCACCGCCGCCGCGCGATGGAAACTGGGTCACGCCTACGACGAGGTTAACGACTCGTAATGAATGCAGCCCCCCCCCACCCCATTCCTCCGTTTCCCTCCCTCGCTACCCCCCCACCCCCCCACTCACAGCCCCCCCCCCACTCACAGCCCCCCGGCCCCCCCGGCCCCCTCCCCCTTCATCTCACGGGCCACGGATATCGACGCTTCATAGGCGGCTGATTACGGCGTAATCAGTCGCACAACGAGAACGGCGAGATATTTATACAAGAACAGCGGCGGTGGTGGCGGTGACGACAGACAGACAGACAGGCAGACAGAGAGAGACAGACAGACAGGCAGACAGAGACAGACAGACAGGCAGACAGAGAGAGAGACAGACAGACAGACAGGCAGACAGAGAGAGAGACAGACAGACAGGCAGGCAGGCAGGCAGACAGACAGAGAGGCAGACAGACAGACAGGCAGGCAAACAGGCAGACAGAGAGAGGCAGACAGAGAGGCAGGCAGACAGGCAGACAGAGAGAGAGACAGGCAGACAGGCAGACAGAGAGAGAGGCAGACAGAGAGACAGACAGACAGGCAGACAGGCAGACAGAGAGAGGCAGACAGAGAGGCAGGCAGACAGGCAGACAGAGAGAGAGACAGGCAGACAGGCAGACAGAGAGAGACAGACAGAGAGACAGACAGACAGGCAGACAGAGAGACAGACAGGCAGACAGACAGGCAGACAGAGAGAGAGACAGACAGACAGGTAGACAGACAGAGAGGCAGACAGAGAGGCAGGCAGACAGGCAAAGAGACAGACAGGCAGACAGACAGGCAGACAGACAGACAGGCAGAGAGAGACAGAAAGACAGACAGGCAGACAGACAGAGAGGCAGACAGAGAGACAGGCACAGACACAGACAGGCAGGCAGACAGACAGACAGAGAGAGAGACAGACAGACAGACAGAGAGGCAGGCAGGCAGAGAGGCAGGCAGGCAGAGAGACAGGCAGACAGACAGACAGTCAGTCAGACAGACAGACAGGCGGACAGACAGGCAGACAGACAGACAGGCAGACAGACAGACAGACAGGCAGACAGACAGACAGACAGGCAGACAGACAGCAGGCAGACAGGCAGGCAGACAGGCANACAGACAGACAGGCAGACAGACAGACAGACAGACAGGCAGACAGACATACAGACAGACAGGCAGGCAGACAGGCAGGCAGACAGGCAGGCAGACAGGCAGGCAGGCAGACAGACAGACAGACAGACAGACAGACAGACAGGCATCACCATCGTCGTCATTGCGTGGACACAATCGAAATGATCTCAAATGCACGTTCCTTCTTAAACATGGCGACGGCTAACGCCCCACCACGTGACTCATTTGAGGCCGAGTCGACCTAGGGAGGCCCCGCTCACCGCAGCGATGCACCTTCAGGGATCGTTGCCAAAGTTTCTAACTTACGGAATGTGGCTCTCTCAAAGTGTCTGGCACGGAATCGGAATATTTATTTATACCGGAGGAATCCTAAAAGCTCACAGATGTCCAGAAAAACACCCCACACCACCACACCACACTACCGCCACCACACCACCAGCATCACTGCCACCACCACCGTCACCACCGCCACCACCATTGGCATCACTGCCACTACCACCACCACTACCACCACCACTAACACTACCACCACGACCACCAGCACTACCACCACCACCGCCACCACCGGCATCACTGCCACTACCACCATCGCCACCGTCACCACCGCCAACCGCCACCACCGCACTAACCACCACCACAACCACCACCACTAACACTACCACCACGACCACCACCACTACCACCAGCACTACCACCACCACTAACACCACCACTAACACCACCACCACTACCACCACCACTACCAACAGCACTACCACCACCGACAGCCACCACCACCACTACCACCACCGCCACCACCACTAACACTACCACCACTACTACCACCACCACCAGCACTACCACCACCACTACCACCACTACCGCCAGCACCACTACCACCACTACCCCACCACTACACCACCAACACTACACCACCACCACTACCACCACCACTACTANCACCACCACCACCACTACTACCACCACTACGACCACCACCACCACCACNGCCACNACGAAACCCAGCTGCGAATCAGCCGGCGGGCGTCACGCCAAAGCTTTTAAGAGAGAAGTGAACAGAGAGAGGGGGGGGTAATGGGGGGAATGGGGGGGGGGTAATGGGGGGGGTAATGGGGGGGGGTAATGGGGGGGGGTAATGGGGGGGGGGTAGGGGGGTTAATGGGGGGGGTAATGGGAGGGGGCTTTAACGCCTGGAGCTATACAGGATCTTGAGTGGGCCTTACCTTGCAAAGTGAAACGAAACTTAAAGAAGGTAGAGTAGTTATATAACCTTCTTGGTTCTTTCGGTAAAGTCACCACGTAGAATGGAAATAATAAATAATAAAAATAAAACATAATAAAATACAATTCTCACGACGTTTCGGCCACAACGCAAGCAGCCGTCCTCAGGTGGAGAACAGGTCTGTCGAGAAGATTCAGACTCTGTCTCTACTTGACGGACCTGTTCTCCAACTGAGGACGGCTGCTTGCGTTGTGGCCGAAACGTCGTGAGAATTGTTTTATTGTGTTGAAATTTTATTATTTTATTATTTCCCTTCTACGTGATGATTTTACGGAAAGAACCAAGAAGATGAATCCCTGCATAATATTTTATTATGTTGTATTTTTATTATTTTATTACTTCCCTTCTACGTGACTTTACCGAAAGAACAAGAAGACGAATCCCTGCAGTCACGAAAGAAGCTTTAAATCGAAATTTTATTAGTTTTATTAGTATTATTTAATAATTTTTATTATTTCACTACGCAGTATTTTTACTATTTTATTATTTATTTTATTATTCCATTATGTTCTATTTTTATTATTTTATTACTTCCCTTCTACGTGACGACTTTACCGAAAGAACCAAGAAGATGAATCCCTGCAGTCACGAAAGAAGCATTACATCGAAATTTAGTTGTATAACGCGGCACTGTTTGAACACACGTGCAAGGTGAACAGCTACAACGGGGGGGGGGAGGGGGGGGTTAAAAGTGCGTTGCTCAAGCAAAGCGAAAGGAAGGGCTACCAGCGATTGGCTCAGCAATGACGACGACGACGACGATGATAAGAGAATGGCGGCCAGAAAGATGTTGCACTCCTTGAGCGCAATTGGCACGAGGCGGAGGAAGAGGCGGGCGGATGAACGGATGGATGAACAAATGGATGAACAGATGGATGTACCGACAGATGGAATGGACAGATGGATGAACAGATAGATGTACGGATAGTCGGATGAATGGATGGATGAACAGATGATGTACGGACAGATGGAATGAACAGATGGATGAACGAATGGATGAACAGATAGATGAACGGATGGATGAACAAACGGATGTACAGACATATGGAATGAACAGATGGTTGTACGGACAGTCAGATGAACGGATGGATGAACAGATGGCTGAACAGATGGATGAACGGATGGATGAACAGTCGGATGAACGGACAGATGCAATGGACAGATAGATGAACGGATGTACCGACAGATGGAATGAACAGATGGACGTACGGACAGTCAGATGAACGGATGGATGAACGGATGGATGAAAAGATGGATGTACAAACAGTCGGATGAACAGATGGATGAACAGATGGATGTACGCACAGATGGAATAGACAAATGGATGAACAGACGGATGTACAAACAGTTGGATGAAGAGATGGATGAACAGATGGATGTACGGACAGATGCAATGGACAGATAGATGAACGGATGTACCGACAGATGGAATGAACAGATCGACGTACAGACAGTCGCATGAACAGATGGATGAACAGTCGGATGAACGGATGGATGTACCGACAGTCGGATAAACGGATGGATGTACAAACAGTCGGATAAACGGATGGATGTACAAACAGTGGGATAAACGGATGGATGTACAAACAGTCGGATGAACGGATGGATGTACAAACAGTCGGATGAACAGATGGATGTACAAACAGTCGGATGAACGATTGGATGTACGGACAGACAGACGTACGGACGGACGCCGACGCCACTCACCTCCAGACACATCCACTGCCTCTGCACGGTGAGCAGCGCTTCGACCACCTCCAGGAGGAGGGAGAGGGAACGCTCCCAGCGGTCCACCTCGCACTCGAAGGGCCGCACCGAGGGTGACGCCTTCATGGTGCACAGCATCACCTGGTTGTCCTCCAGCGTCTGGAACAGCTCCTCCGTGCCGCTGCGTGCAGGGGAGACCACAGCAGACGTCACTTGGGCATGACCCGGGTCCCCTATGTGGGTCTAAGTGGGTCTATGTGGGTCTATGTGGGTCTATGTGGGTCTATGTGGGTCTATGTGGGTCTATGTGGGTCTTTGTGGGTCTATGTGCAGTCTATGTGTGTCTAGGGGTCTTTGTGTGTCTATGTGGGTCTATGTGTCTATGTGGGTCTATGTGAGTCTATGTGTCTATGTGGGTCTATGTGGGTCTAAGTGAGTCTATGTGGGTCTATGTGAGTCTATGTGAGTATATGTGTGTCTATGTGGGTCTATGTGAGTCTATGTGGTTCTATGTGAGTCTAAGTGGGTCTATGTGGGTCTATGTGTGTCTATATGAGTTAATGTGAGTCTATGAGTCTATGTGAGTCTATGTGTCTATGTGAGTCTATGAGTCTATGTGAGTCTATGAGTGTCTATATGAGTCTATATGAGTCTATGTGGGTCTATGTGGGTCTATGTGAGTCTATGAGTCTATGTGGGTCTACGTGGGTCTATGTGAGTCTATGTGGGTCTATAAGTGGGTCGATGTGGGTCTATGTGAGTGTATGTGAGTCTATGTGGGTCTATGTGAGTCTATGAGTCTATGTGTGTCTATATGAGTCAATGTGAGTCTATGTGTGTCTATGTGTGTCTATGTGAGTCTATGAGTCTATGTGAGTCTATGTGAGGTCTATGTGAGTCTATGAGTCTATGTGTGTCTATGAGTCTATGTGAATCTATGACTCTATGTGGGTCTAAGTGGGTCTATGTGAGTCTATGTGAGTCTAAGTGGGTCTAAATGGGTCTATGCGGGTCTATGTGAGTCTATGTGAGTCTATGTGTGTCTATATGAGTCTATGAGTCTATGTGGGTCTATGAGTCTACGAGTCTATGTGTCTATGTGAGTCTATGTGGTCTATGTGAGTCTATGAGTCTATGTGAGTCTATGTGAGTCTATGGTCTATGTGAGTCTATGTGGGTCTACGTGGGTCTACGTGGGCCTATGTGGGTCTATGAGTTTATGTGGGTCTATGTGAGTCTATGTGAGTCTATGTGTCTATGTGGGTATATGAGTCTATGTGGGTCTATGTGGGTCTATGAGTCTATGTGGGTCTATGTGAGTCTATGTGGGTCTATGTGGGTCTATGAGTCTATGTGGGTCTATGAGTCTATGAGTCTATGTGGGTCTATGTGAGTCTATGTGGGTCTATGTGAGTCTATGTGGGTCTATGTGGGTCTATGTGTTTATGTNGGTCTATGTGAGTCTATGTGAGTCTATGTGGGTCTATGTGGGTCTATGTGAGTCTATGAGTTTATGTGGGTCTATGTGGGTCTACGTGAGTCTATGTGGGTCTATGTGAGTCTATGTGGGTCTATGTGGGTCTATGAGTCTATGTGGGTCTATGTGAGTCTATGTGGGTCTATGTGGGTCTATGAGTCTATGTGAGTCTATGTGAGTCTATGTGAGTCTATGTGGGTCTATGTGGGTCTACGTGAGTCTATGTGAGTCTATGTGAGTCTGTGGTCTATGTGAGTCTATGTGGGTCTATGAGTTTATGTGGGTCTACGTGAGTCTATGTGAATCTATGTGGTCTATGTGAGTCTATGTGAGTCTATGTGTCTATGTGGGTCTATGAGTTTACGTGGGTCTATGTGAGTCTATGTGAGTCTATGTGGGTCTATGAGTCTATGTGTCTATGTGAGTCTATGTGGGTCTAAGTGAGTCTATGTGAGTCTATGTGGGTCTACGTGGGTCTATGTGTGTCTATGAGTCTATGAGTCTAAGTGGGTCTATGTGAGTCTAAGTGAGTCTACGTGAGTCTATGTGAGTCTATGAGTCTATGTGAGTCTAAGTGAGTCTAAGTGAGTCTATGTGAGTCCAAGTGAGTCTAAGTGAGTCTACGTGGGTCTACGTGGGTCTATGTGAGTCTATGAGTTTATGTGAGTCTATGTGGGTCTATGAGTTTATGTGGGTCTACGTGAGTCTATGTGGGTCTATGTGAGTCTATGTGGGTCTATGAGTTTATGTGGGTCTACGTGAGTCTATGTGGGTCTATGTGAGTCTATGTGGGTCTATGAGTTTATGTGGGTCTATGAGTCTATGTGAGTCTATGTGAGTCTATGTGGGTCTATGTGAGTCTATGTGGGTCTATGAGTTTATGTGGGTCTACGTGAGTCTATGTGAGTCTATGTGAGTCTATGTGGGTCTATGTGAGTCTATGTGGGTCTATGAGTTTATGTGGGTCTACGTGAGTCTATGTGAATCTATGTGAGTCTATGTGAGTCTATGTGAGTCTATGTGGGTCTATGTGGGTCTATGAGTTTATGTGGGTCTATGTGAGTCTGTGGGTCTATGTGGGTCTATGTGAGTCTATGTGGGTCTATGTGGGTCTATGATCTATGTGGGTCTAAGTGAGTCTTGTGAGTCTATGTGGGTCTACGTGGGTCTATGTGTGTCTATGAGTCTAAGTGAGTCTAAGNGGGTCTATTGGTCAGTGAGTCTACGTGAGCTATGTGAGTCTAATGAGTCTATGTGAGTCTAAGTGAGTCTAAGTGAGTCTATGTGAGTCTAAGTGAGTCTAAGTGAGTCTACTGGGTCTACGTGGGTCTATGTGTTCTATGTGGCTACGTGCGTCTGCAACGCTCTGACCCCGGACCCCATCTTCGAAGCAAACCGGATTCCTCTCCTCCACGCGATCCCCAATAAATATTCAGATTCTGACCCCGCAGGCACGACCCTCCCGCCCCGCTCCTCCGGTAACCCGCGGGAATATCCGGGAATTGGTCAGAGGCCCTGCGAGTAGCGACCTCCCCCCCTCCTCCTCCACCCCCTTCCTCCACTCCACCCCACCATCATCCTCCTCCTCCCGGCAGATTCCCCGTCAATCCTCTCTCTCGACATCTGCATCATTATCCCGTTCTCGGCGGCGGTGAGAGTCAGTAGCAGCGTTACCCAGGCACCCATCAGCAATCAGCCCACCCCAGCACGCTACCCCACGCGCAACCCCCCCCAACCACCCGTACCTTCATCCCACAGCCAATAAACCCAATTACCCTCGATGCACTTGATGTTGTCAACGTGCCTATCATAAAATTACTGCACTACTTTGCCTGCCTGCCTGCCTGCCTCCCTCCCCTTCACTCCCTCCCTCCCCCCCTTCCTCCCCCACTCCGTCTCCACTCCCTCTGTCGAACTCTCCCTGCTCGTCTGTCCGTCTACTCCTCTCCCCGCTGTCTCCTTCTTCCCTCCCCCCCCCTGCTCCATCCAAATCATCTTCACTCACTCACTCTGCAGAAGAGGGAGAGATCATACACACACTCCACTCACTCTGTAGAACAGGGGGAGATCATACAAACACTCCACACTCTGTAGAACAGGGGGAGATCACACAAACACTCCACTCACTCTGTAGAACCGGGGAGATCATACAAACACTCCACTCACTCTGTAGAACGGGGGGATATCATACAAACTCTCCACTCACTCGCACTCTGTAGAACACGGGGAGATCATACAAACACTCCACTCACTCTGCAGAAGAGGGGAGATCATACAAACTCCACTCACTCGCACTGTAGAACACGGGGAGATCATACAAACACTCCACTCACTCTCACTCTGTAGAACAGGGGGAGATCATACAAACACTCCACTCACTCTGTAGAACACGGGTCATACAAACTCCACTCACTCTGTAGAACAGGGGGAGATCATACAAACACTCCACTCACTCTGTAGAACAGGGGAGATCATACAAACACTCCACTCACTCGCACTGTGTAGAACACGGGAGATCATACAAACACTCCACTCACTCTGTAGAACAGGGGAGATCACACAAACGCCACTCACTCTGTAGGACAGGGGAGATCATACAAACACTCCACTCACTCTGCAGAAGAGGGGAGATCATACAAACACTCCACTCACTCGCACTCTGTAGACACGGGGAGATCATACAAACACTCCACTCACTCTGTAGAACAGGGGGAGATCATACAAACACTCCACTCACTCTCACTGTGTAGAACACGGGAGATCATACAAACTCCACTCACTCTCACTCTGTAGAACAGGGGGAGATCATACAAACACTCCACTCACTCTGTAGAACACGGGGAGATCATACAAACACTCCACTCACTCTCACTGTAGAACAGGGGAGATCACACAAACGCCACTCACTCTGTAGGACAGGGGAGATCATACAACACTGCACTCACTCTCACTCTGTAGAACACGGGGAGATCATACAAACACTCCACTCACTCTCACTCTGTAGAACACGGGGAGATCACACAAACTCCACTCACTCTGTAGACAGGGGGAGATTACACAAACTCCACTCACTCTTACCCTGTAGACAGGGGGAGATCATACAAACACTCCACTCACTCACACTGTAGAACATGGGGAGATCATACAAACTCCACTCACTCTGTAGAACACGGGGAGATCATACAAACACTGCACTCACTCGCACTCTGTAGAACAGGGGAGATCATACAAACACTCCACTCACTCTCACTCTGTAGAACACGGGAGATCATACAAACTCCACTCACTCTGTAGAACAGGGGAGATCATACAAACACTCCACTCACTCTCACTCTGTAGAACAGGGGAGATCATACAACTCCACTCACTCTGTAGAACAGGGGAGATCATACGAACTCCACTCACTCTCACTCTGTAGAACAGGGGAGATCATACGAACTCCACTCACTCTCACTCTGTAGAACAGGGGAGATCATACGAACTCCACTCACTCTCACTCTGTAGAACAGGGGAGATCATACAAACTCCACTCACTCACTCTGTAGAACAAGGGGAGATCATATAAACTCCACTCACTCACTCTGTAGAACAGGGGAGATCATACAAACTCCACTCACTCTGTAGAACAGGGGGAGATCATACAAACTCCACTCACTCTGTAGAACAGGGGAGATCATACAAAACTCCACTCACTCTCACTCTGTAGAACAGGGAGAGATCATACAAACTCCACTCACTCTCACTCTGTAGAACATGAGGAGATCATACAAACTCCACTCTCTAGAACAGGGGAGATCATACAAACTCCACTCACTCTGTAGAACAGGGGAGATCATACAAACTCCACTCACTCACACACAAACACCACACACACACCGCACACAGACCACACACACACCAAACACGCACACACACACCACACACACACACCGCACACACACACACACTCGCACAACACCGGGAGTTTGAACCAGAACCTACCGGAGCCTGTGGTGTCCCTTGTCCTTGTACTGTGACAATGTCGAGCACCGTGTGTCCCACGTCCTTGCAACTCCTTCCAGTGCCTAGAACAGGCAAAGGTCCCCTGTAGCCTCTCACAGACCGTCGGGGCAAGTGCCGCGAGCAGTAGCGTCACTCTCACTTGCGCTCATTCGCACTCATTCGCACTCATCGCACTCTACGGAACAGGGGGCGATCATTCAAACTCCACTCACTCACACAAACACACTCACTCACCGTCTCACTCACAGACAAAAAACCAAAGGTCCCCTGTAGCCTCGAACAGACTGTTGGGGCAAGTGCTTTTTGCGAGCANCAGCAGCAGCAGCACCGAGGAAGGGCATCACTGTGGCACTCACTTGTCCAATGGACATCCCAATGGATATCCCGATAGTCATCTCACTTGCTCAGTGGACAACCCAATTGATATCCCAATGGTCACTCGCTTGCTCAATGGACACCACCACCACCACCACCACCGTCACCACCACCACCGTCACCACCACCACCGTCACCACCACCACCGTCACCACCACCACCGCCACCACCACCGGGGAGATCACCACCACCACCGTCACCGTGAGCACTACCGCACCACCCCGAGTGGAGCCCTTCCCCACCTGCTCGATGGCCACCACCACCACCACCGGATCACCACCACCACCACCGTCACCACCACCGTCACACCACCACCACCGTCACCACATCCCGGTTGCAGCCTTCCCCACCTGTTCGATGGCCACCACCACCACCACTGCACCACCGACACCACCATCACCACCACCGTCACCACCATCACCACCACCGTCACCACCTCACCACCACACCCGGGTGGAGCCATGCCCCACCTGCTCAATGGCCACCACCGTCACCACCGCCGTCACCACCACCACCGTCACCACCACCACCATCACCACCACC
>WFAB01002370.1:0-17500 GCA_018977245.1 Lethenteron camtschaticum | reverse complement strand
CCGGGTTCGATTCCCGCTCACGGCCAACACCAGTGACGATTACCTGAACTGGTCCGGGCCTCCCTAGGTCGACTCAGCCTCAAATGAGTACCTGGTGCGGTGTGTAAACATCGCCACTGGGGAGACAAAGGCGGCCGGGCGTGGTGCTGGCCACCACCCCTCGTGTACCGTGCCGGCATTCATAGGTGCTCGCTAACAGCACTTGCCCCTACAGTCTGTTAAGGCTATACGGGGGATCTTTCTCTTTTGGTGTGTGCAGATAATACAGTGTGTGCGTGTGTGAAGGTGTGTGAGTGTGCGAAGNAGTGTGTGTGCAGTGGTGCAGCAGTGGTGTGCAGCGGTAGTACAGTAGTGGTGAGTAGTGGTGCAGCAGCAGTAGTGCAGTGGTAGTGCAGCAGTGGTAGTGCAGCAGTGGTAGTAGTGGTGCAGCAGTTGTACAGTAGTAGTGCAGCAGTGGTACAGCAGTGGTGCAGCAGTGGTAGTGCAGTAGTGGTGCAGCAGTAGTGGTGCAGCAGTAGTAGTGCAGCAGTGGTAGTATAGCAGTGGTAGTGCAGTAGTAGTGCAGCAGTGGTACAGCAGTGGTGCAGCAGTGGTAGTGCAGTAGTACAGCAGTGGTACAGCAGTGGTGCAGCAGTGGTAGTACAGTAGTAGTGCAGCAGTGGTAGTGCAGCAGTGGTGCAGCAAAGTGCAGCAGCAGTGGTGCAGTAGTGGTGCAGCAGTTGTGATGCAGCAGTTGTACAGTAGTAGTGCAGCAGTGGTAGTGCAGTAGTGGTAGTGCAGTAGTGCAGTGGTAGTGCAGTGGTAGTGCAGCAAAGTGCAGCAGCGGTGGCTACTTGCGGGGGGTGGGGGTCTACCAGCAGAGGGAGCCGCAGGCTCAAGCATGGCGGGCGAGGCGCGCAAAGTTCACGCGAAACTCAAACACAGAAACACGTCACGTGTCTCACGTCTCTCGCGTGTCTCACTCCACCACCACAGGGGGAGGGGGGAGGGGTGGGGGAGGGGGAGGAGTGGGGAAGGGGGGGTGAAGGACCGCTCACTCAGTCACTCACTCACTCACCCACTCAGTCAGTCACTCACTCCGTCACTCACTCAATCACTCACCCACTCAGTCAGTCACTCAATCACTCACTCCGTCCGTCACTCACTCAATCACCCACTCACTCCGTCACTCACTCCGTCACTCACTCACCCACGCCCTCTCACCCACTCAGTCAGTCACTCACTCAGTCAGTCACTCAATCACTCACTCAGTCACTCACTCACTCACTCAGTCACTCCGTCACTCACTCAATCACTCACCCACTCAGTCAGTCACTCAATCACTCACTCCGTCACTCACTCCCTCCGTCACTACTCACCCACGCCCTCTCACTCACTCACTCAGTCACTCACTCAGTCAGTCACTCACTCCATCACTCACTCACTCACTCCGTCACTCACTCAGTCACTCAGTTCATCACTCACTCACTCACTCACTCACTCCGTCAGTCACTCACTCACTCACTCCGTCACTCACTCAGTCACTCACCCACTCAGTCAGTCACTCACTCACTCCGTCACTCACTCCTTCACTCANCCACTCAGTCACTCAGTCAGTCACTCACTCACTCACTCACTCCGTCACTCACTCACCCACGCCCTCTCACTCACTCAGTCAGTCACTCACTCACTCAGTCACTCACTCACTCACTCCTTCATCACTCACTTCCTCAGTCACTCACCACTCAGTCACTCAGTCACTCACTCACTCCGTCACTCATTCACCCACGCCCTCCCCACTCACTCATCCACCCGCTCGCTCACTCTGTCACTCACCCACCCACGCACTCACTCACTCACTCTGCCACTCACTCACTCAGTCACTCACTCACTCATCCGCCTGCTCGCTCACTCTGTCACTCACTCCGTCACTCACTCACTCAGTCACTCACTCAGTCACTCACTCACGCCCTCCCACTCACTCATCCACCCGCTCACTCACTCTGTCAACCACCCACGCACTCCCTCACTCAGTCACTCACTCACTCCGTNACTCACTCACTCAGTCACCACTCACTCAGTCACTCAGTCACTCACTCAGTCACTCACTCACCACTCACTCACTCAGTCACTCACTCACTCCGTCACTCACTCACTCAGTCACTCACTCAGTCACTCACTCAGTCACTCACTCACTCCCCACTCACTCGCTCATTCACTCACTCACTCATCCATCCACTCACTCACTCACACATCCACCACGCTCGCTCAAACCCTCGACGGCCACACGGAGAGGGACCGAGAGGTGCCGAGAAAGGGCAACATCGAAGAACATGAATCGTTCGCCCCATTAAAGCCGCAGACAATTAACAAGCGGGCCGGGGGCATTAACGGCGCTGTTCGCTACCGAGCGAGGCTGCCCCATGATCTTCGCCTCCTACCCCCCCCCCNGGCTCCTGCCCTCCCAATTAGGCGGACAATGAATAATGTGGCACCGGACAGGCCCATTACGCAATCTGGCTACGACCCACCAGCCCCCTTCTAACCCCCTCCACCCCCACCCTCCCGAGCTCGTGATGTTAATTCTGGTCGCTCCATTACACCGCCCCGTGCCCATTAAGGCGACACGGGGACTGAGGCTGAGACCCGTAGACTCGCCACACACAGAGAGACACACAGACTCACACAGAGACCCACACAGAGACCCGTAGACTCGCCACACACAGAGAGACACACAGACTCACACACAGACCCGTAGACTCACCACACACAGAGAGACACACAGACTCACACATAGACTCGTAGACTCACCACACACGGAGAGACACAGAGACCCACACAGAGACCGTAGACTCACCACACACGGAGAGACACACAGACTCACACAGAGACCCGTAGACTCGCCACACACAGAGAGACAGACTCACACAGAGACCCGTAGACTCACACACACAGAGAGACAGACACACACAGAGAGACAGACACACACAGAGAGACAGACTCACACAGAGAGACAGACACACACAGAGAGACAGACACACACAGAGAGACAGACTCACCACACACAGAGAGACAGACTCACACAGAGAGACAGACTCACACAGAGACCCGTAGACTCACCACACACAGAGAGACAGACTCACACAGAGAGACCACACAGAGACCCGTAGACTCACCACACACAGAGAGACAGACTCACACTGAGACCCGTAGACTCGCCACACACAGAGAGACAGACTCACACAGAGACCCGTAGACTCACCGCACACAGAGAGACAGACTCACACAGAGACACGTAGACTCGCCACACACAGAGAGACAGACTCACACAGAGAGACAGACTCACACAGAGACCGTAGACTCACACAGAGACCAACAGACTTACACAGAGACCCGTAGACTCACACAGAGACCAACAGACTTACACAGAGACCCGTAGACTCACACAGAGACCAACAGACTTACACAGAGACACACAGACTCACTACATAGAGACCCGTAGACTCACAGAGACACATAGACTCACTACATAGAGACCCGTAGACTCACCACACAGAGACACATAGACTCACACAGAGACCCACAGACTCACTACATAGAGACCCACACAGAGACCCGTAGACTCACACATAGAGACACACACAGAGACCCGTAGACTCACACACAGAGACCCGAAGACTCATCACACAGAGACCCACACAGAGACCCGAAGACTCACACACAGAGACCCACACAGAGACCCAAAGACTCACACACAGAGACCCGTAGACTCACACATAGAGACCACACAGAGACCCGTAGACTCACAAAGAGACCCGTAGACTCACCACACAGAGACCCGTAGACTCACCACACAGAGACCCGTAGACTCACACATAGAGACCCACACAGAGACCAATAGATACACACAGAGACACGTAGACTCACCACACAGAGACCTGTAGACTCACACATAGAGACTCACACCACAGAGACCCGTAGATTCACCGACACAGAGACCCGTAGACTCACACATAGAGACCCACACAGAGACCCGTAGACTCACACACAGAGACCCGTAGACTCACACATAGAGACCCACACAGAGACCCGTAGACTCGCCACACAGAGACCTGTAAACTCACACACAGAGACCCATAGACTCACCACACAGAGAGCCATAGACACGCACATAGAGACCCACACAGCCTCACACAGAGACCCGTAGACTCGCCACATAGAGACGCGTAGACTCACCACACAGAGACCAATAGACTCACACAGAGACCCACACAAAGATCAATAGACTCACCACAAAGAGACCCGTATACTCACACCGTTAACATCTCCTAGCCACCGTGATGATGATGAGAGAGAGAGAGACGCACAAACTCCAAATATACAGCAGCAGCAGGCGTCGTCAGGGTCGGGATTGAACCCACGACCTTCTGTACACCAGGCGAGGTAGTCAACATCTCCTAGCCACCGTGATGATGATGAGAGAGAGAGAAGCAGACTCCAGATATACAGCAGCAGGCGTCGTCAGGGTCGGGATTGAACCCACGACCTCCTGTGCACCAGGCGAGGTAGTTAACATCTCCTAGCCACCGTGATGATGATGATGATGAGAGAGAGAGAGACACGCAAACTCCAAATCTACAGCAGCAGGCATCAGGGTCGGGATTGAACCCACGACCTCCTGTGCACCAGGTGAGGTAGTCAACATCTCCTAGCCACCGTGATGATGATGATGACGAGAGAGAGAGAGACACGCAAACTCCAAATCTACAGCAGCAGGCATCAGGGTCGGGATTGAACCCACGACCTCCTGTGCACCAGGCGAGGTAGTCAACATCTCCTAGCCACCGTGATGAGAGNGAGAGACACGCAAACTCCAAATATACAGCAGCAGCAGCGGCATCAGGGTTGGGATTGAACCCACGACCTCCTGTGCACCAGGCGAGGTGGTCGACATCTCGTTTGTATGTCCGCTCGTTCACACCGCCCGCCGCGTAACACATTCATTTCACGCTTCGATATCTCGTGGATTTGTCTCCAGGTCCAGACTCCGCGCGGCGGCGGGGGGGGNCAGCAGTGATGCAAGCAGCTACATCGCTCCCCACACGCACACACACACACGCACACACGCACATGCACACACACACGCACACGCACGCGCACGCACGCACACACATGCACACACACACACACACACGCGCACGTACGCGCACACGCACACACGCGCACGCACGCACGCACGCACACACGCACACACGCACACAAGTACGCACGCGCACACGCGCACACGCAAACACGTGCATACATACTCACACACACGCACACACACACACTTGTACGCACACACACACACGCACATACACACACACGGACACACACACACGTGCACACACGCACACACACACACACGCACACACACACACGCGCGCACACACGCACACACACACGCACACACGCACACACACGCACACACACAGACACACACACATACACACACACAGACACACACACAGACACACGCACGCACATACACACGCACACACAGACACACACAGACACACACACACAGACACACACGCACACACGCACACACGCGCACACACACACGCACGCACACACGCACACACACGCACGCCCACCACGCACACACGCGCACACACACACGCACACACGCACGCACACACACGCACACACACACACGCACACACACACGCACACACGCGNACACACACACACGCACACACACACACACACGCACACACACACATACACACACACAGGTGCACACACACACGTGCACACGTGCACACACACACGCACGCACACACGTGCACGCACACACACGTGCACACACACACGCACGCACACACGTGCACACGCACACACACGTGCACACACGCACATCGTGNCAGAGGGGTTGTATATCCTCACCTGCACCCCNACACACCCCCCCCCCCATGCCACCATTCTCCACTCGATCAACAACAACAGCAACAACAACGCANCAACAACTCCAACAATAGCAACAACAACACGCAACANCAGCAACAAAAACAGCAGCAACAATAACAGCAACGACAACAACACCAACAATAACAGCAGCAACAGCAACAACAGCACAACCGCAGCACAACAGCAACAACAACAACAACTGCAGCAACAACAGCAACAGTAACAACAACAATTACAACAGCAGCAACAACAATTACACAACAACAATAACAACAGCAACAACACACAACATCAACAACAACATCAACATCAACAACACAACAACAGCAACAACAGCNAACAACAACACCAACAACAACACCAACAGCACAACAACAAAACCAACAACAACAGCAACAAAACATACAACAACAACACAACCACAACAACAACAACAACAACACCACCACCACCAACAACAACAACACCACCAACAACATCAACAACATCACCAACAACATCAACAACAACACCAACAACATCAACAACACCAACATCAACACCAACAACACCAACACAACACCAACAANCAACAACACCACCAACAACATCAACACCATCAATAAACAACAACAACACCAACAACACCAACAACACAACAACAACAACAACAACAACATCAACACCAACATCAACACCAACAACACAAGAACACCAACATCAACAACCACACCACCAACAACAACAACAACAACAACCACCACCAACAACATCAACAACAACAAACCAACAACAACAACAACAACCCCTGGCCATGGCCTTGGCTGAGGTCAGGGTCAGGGTGCAACATTTCCCAAGCCACTGTCACTTCACTACCATTGCTTGTCGATTTAAAGCTTTCGTGACTGCAGGGATTCACTTCGATTGGTTCTTTCGGTAAAGTCATCACGTAGAAGGGAAGTAATAAATAATAAAATAAAACATTATAAAATAATTAATAAATGTGTTATTTNAACATTATTATTATAGTAGTATTAAATGATTNTATTATAGTATTTATTATTTATTATNATTATTTTATTATGTTGTTTTTATTGTTTTATTATTTCTTTCGGTAAAGTCACGTAGAAGGGAAACAATAAAATAATAAAAATAAAANANAATAAAATATTTTGCAGGGATTCATCTTCTTGGTTCTTTCGGTAAAGTCACGTAGAAGGGAAACAATAAAACAATAAAAATAAAACATAAATAAAATATTCTCACGACGTTTCGGCCACAACGCAAGCATCCTGGTGAAGAACAGGTCTGTCGGAAAGACAGTGAAACGGAAACCTTCCATACCTCTCCTCATCGCGGGATTTCAGGTGATCATGAGGCTTCCTCCTNAACTGCTCCAGACGTGTCTTGGTGCTGGTGTACCTCCAGATTATCCTTCGTGNAGGGTGACAAGGGAGGAGGTAGAAGGACAGGGGGTGAGACGGATGATGGAGAGACCCACAGACTCGCACAGAGACCCACATACTCACACAGAGACCCAGAGACTCACACAGAGACCCACATACTCACACAGAGACCAGAGACTCACACAGAGACCCATAGACTCACGTAGAGACCCATAGACTCACACATAGAGACCCATAGACTCACGTAGAGACCCATAGACTCACAGAGACCCACATACTCACAGAGACCAGAGACTCACACAGAGACCCACAGACTCGCACAGAGACCCACATACTCACACAGAGACCCAGAGACTCACACAGAGACACGACTCAGAGACACAGACTCACACAGAGACCCACATACTCACACAGACCCAGAGACTCGAGACCCATAGNCTCACAGAGACCACAGACTCACACAGAGACACACAGACTCACACAGACTCACACAGAGACCCACAGACTCACAGAGACACACAGACTCACACAGAGACCCACACACTCACAGAGACCCACAGACTCACACAGAGATGCACAGACTCACAGAGACCCACAGACTCACGCAGAGACCCAAAGACTCACACAGACCAACAGACTTAAACAGAGACCACAGACTCACGCAGAGACCCACAGACTCACACAGAGACCCACAGACTCACACAGAGACCCACAGACTCACACAGAGATGTACAGACTCACGCAGAGACCCCAGACTCACACAGAGACCCACAGACTCACACAGAGACACACAGAGACCCACAGACTCACACAGAGACCCACAGACTCACACAGAGATGCACAGACTCACGCAGAGACCCACAGACTCACGCAGAGACCCAAAGACTCACACAGACCAACAGACTTAAACAGAGACCCACAGACTCACACAGAGACCCACAGACTCACAGAGACCCCCAGACTCACACAGAGACCCACAGACTCACACAGAGACTCATAGACTCACACAGAGACCCATAGACTCACACAGAGACCCACAGACACACCATCACACAGAGACTCACACACTCACACACAGACCAACAGACTCACACAGAGACCCACAGCCACACCACACAGACACACACACATAGACCCACAGCCACACCACACAGAGACCCACAGACTCACACATAGACCCACAGCAACACCACACAGAGACACACACACACACAGACCCACACACACAGACACACACACCACAGCCACACCACACACACACACGTAACATCTTGTTCCGTGTGTGCGTGCAGCGGACACCCCAGGGCCTCCGTTAATGACATGGCCGAAGCGTTCCCTCCCTCGCCCCCCTCCTCCCCTCTCTCATCGCAGTGGCGCTGACCCCGGCAAATGAAACGCTGCCGCGGTCATCCTTCTCGCCGCTGTAATGCGGTGGTGGTGGTGGCGTGGCGGTGGTGGTGGCGGTGGTGGTGGCGGTGGTGGCGGCGGTGGTGGCGGCGGTGGTGGCGGCGGTGGTGGCGGTGGTGCTGTGGTGGTGGTGGCGGTGGTGGTGACGGTGGTAGTAGTGGTGGTGATGGCGGTGGTGGTGGCGGTGATGGTGGTAGTAGTGGTGGTGATGGTGGCGGTGGCTGTGATGGTGGTAGTGCTGGTGGCGGTGATGGTGGCGGTGATGGTGGTGGTGATGGCAGTGGTGGTGGCGGTGATGGTGGTAGTAGTGGTGGTGATGGTGGTGGTGATGGTGGTGGTGGCTGTGATGGTGGTAGTGCTGGTGGCGATGATGGTGGTGTGTGGCGATGGTGGCGATGGCGGTGGTGGCGGTGGTGGCGATGGTGGCGATGGTGGTGATGGTGCTGGCGTAGTGGTGGTATTGGCCAACGTCTAGCAATCATTCCTCAAGCACCACTGTCTCTGTGTGAGTCTGTGGGTCTCTGTGTGAGTCTGTGGGTCTCTGTGTGAGTCTGTGGGTCTCTGTGTGAGTCTGGTCTCTGTGTGTGTCTGTGGGTCTCTGTGTGAGTCTGTGGGTCTCTGTGTGAGTCTGTGGGTCTCTGTGTGAGTGTGTGGGTCTCTGTGTGAGTCTGTGGGTCTGTGTGAGTCTGGGTCTGTGTGAGTCTGTGGGTCTCTGTGTGAGTCTGTGTGTCTCTGTGTGTGTGTGTCTCTGTGTGAGTCTGTGTGTCTCTGTGTGAGTCTATGTGTCTCTGTGAGTCTGTGGGTCTCTGTGTGAGTCTGTGTCTCTGAGTCTGTGTGTGTGTGAGTCTGTGGGTCTCTGTGTGAGTCTGTGGGTCTCTGTGTGTGTCTCTCTGTGTGAGTCTGTGGGTCTCTGTGTGAGTCTGTGGGTCTCTGTGTGGCAGTCTGTGGGTCTCTGTGTGAGTCTGTGGGTCTGTGTGAGTCTGTGGTCTCTGTGTGAGTCTGTGGGTCTCTGTGTGAGTATGTGGGTCTCTGTGTGAGTCTGTGGGTCTCTGTGTGAGTCTGTGGGTCTCTGTGTCAGTCTGTGGGTCTCTGTGTGAGTCTGTGGGTGTCTGTGTGAGTCTGTGGGTGTGTGAGTCTGTGGGTCTCTGTGCGAGTCTGTGGGTCTCTGTGTGAGTCTGTGGGTCTCTGCGTGAGTCTGTGGGTCTCTGCTTGAGTCTGTGGGTCTCTGTGTGAGTCTGTGGGTCTCTGTGTGAATCTGTGCGTCTCTGTGTGAGTCTGTGGGTCTCTGTGTGAGTTTGTGGGTCTCTGTGTGAGCTGTGTGTCTCGTTGTGAGTCTGTGGGTCTCTGTGTGAGTCTGTGGGTCTCTGTGTGAGTCTGTGGGTCTCTGTGTGAATCTGTGCGTCTCTGTGTGCGTCTGTGTGTCTCGTTGTGAGTCTGTGGGTCTCTGTGTGAGGCTGGGTATCTGTGTGAGTCTGTGGGTCTCTGTGTGAGTCTGCGGGTCTCTGTGTGAGTCTGTGGGTCTCTGTGTGAGTCTGTGGGTCTCTGTGTGAGTCTGTGGGTCTCTGTGTGAGTCTCTGTGTCTCGTTGTGAGTCTGTGGGTCTCTGTGTGAGTCTGTGGGTCTCTGTGTGAGTCTGTGGGTCTCTGTGTGAGTCTGTGGCTCTCTGTGTGTCTCTGTGTGAGTCTGTGGGTCTCTGTGTGAGTCTGTGTGTCTCTGTGTGAGTCTGTGGGTCTCTGTGTGAGTCTGTGGGTCTCTGTGTGAGTATGTGGTCTGTGTGTGAATCTGTGNGTATCTGTGTGAGTCTCTGTGTCTCGTTGTGAGTCTGTGGGTCTCTGTGTGAGTCTGTGTGTCTCTGTGTGAGTCTGTGGGTCTCTGTGTGAGTCTGTGGGTCTCTGTGTGAGTATGTGGCTCTCTGTGGTCTCTGTGTGAGTCTGTGGCTCTCCGTGTGCAGCGTGGATATTGAACTGCGTTCAATCGCTACGTAGCCAACCGTGCTAATTGGAGATGTGCAGACAGGGGAAGAACAGCAAACATGGCACAGCGAGACTTTCTAAAGGAACGAGTTCGTCAATGTGGACGATGATGATGTTGTTGACGATGATTCAAANGTGCCATCGCAACACCCCGTGTGGATTCCTAATGAAGAAGAACATTCCAGACGGCCGCTGAAGCTGCATCGGCATCTGACAGGGCGACTGAGTGAGTGAGTGTGAGTGGACGTGGTGGTCTTCATAGCTGTTGCTACTCGCTAAACAGCACTTGCCCCTAGCAGGCTAGACGGGGCACCTTTGTCTGTGTGTGTTTGTGTCTGTGTTTGTGTCTGTGTGTGCGTGTCTGTGTGTCTGTGTGTGCGTGTCTGTGTGTCTGTGTGTGTTTGTGTCTGTGTGTGCATATGTGTGTGCGTGTTTGTGCGTGTGTGTGTGTGTCTGTGGATTTGTGTGTGTGTTTGTGTGTGTGTCTGTTTGTGTGCGTGTGTTTGTATGTGTGTCTGTGTGTGCGTGTGTGTGCGTGTGTTTGCGTGTGTGTCTGTGTGTGTCTGTGTGTGTGTGCGTGTGTGTCTGTGTGTGTCTGTGTGTGTGTTTGTGTGTGTCTGTGTGTGTGTCTGTGTGTCTGTGTGTGTTTGTATGTGCGTCTGTGCGTGTGCGTGTGTTTGTATGTGTGTGTGCGTGTGTTTGTGTGTGTGTGTGTGTGTTTGTATGTGTGTCTGTGTGTGTATCTGTGTGTATGTCTGTGTGTCTGTGTGTCTGTGTGTGCGTGTGTTTGTATGTGTGTCTGTGTGTGTTTCTGTGTGTGTGTGTCTTTGTGTGTGTGTCTGTGTGTGTGTGCGCGTGTCTGTGTGTGTCTGTGTGTGTGTCTGTGTGTGTCTGTGTGTGTGCGTGTGTTTGTATGTGTGTTTGTGTGTGTGCGTGTGTTTGTCTGTGTGTGTTTGTCTGTGTGTGCTTGTGTGTGTGTCTGTGTGTGTTTGTCTGTGTGTGCTTGTGTGTGTGTCTGTGTGTGTGTCTGTGTGTGTGTGCACGCGCGTGTCTGTGTGTGTGTCTGTGTGTGTGTCTGTGTGTGTGTGTGTGTGTGTGNGTGTGTGTCTGTGTGTCTGTGTGTGTGTCTGTGTGTGTGTGTGNGTGTGTGTGTGTAGTGTGTCTGTGTGTGTGTGTCTGTGTGTGTGTGTGTGTATGTGTGTATGTGTGTCTGTGTGTGTCTGTGTGTGTTTGTATGTGTGTGTTTGTGTGTTTTTGAATGTGTGTGTCTGTGTGTATGTCTGTGTGTGTGTCTGTGTGTGTTTCTGTGTGTGTATGTGTGTGTGTCTGTGTGTGTCTGTGTGTGTTTGTATGTGTGTGTGTGTCTGTGTGTATGTGTCTGTGTGTGTGTCTGTGTGTGTTTGTGTGTGTGTGTGTCTGTGTGTGTTTATGTGTGTGTGTGTCTGTGTGTTTAGTATGTGTGTGTCTGTGTGTATGTCTGTGTGTGTGTCACAGACACACACAGACACACACACAGACACACACACACAGACACACACAGACACACACACAGACACACACACAGACACACACNTACACACACACACAGACACACACACAGACACACACATACACACACACAGACACACACAGACCACACACACAGACACACACACAGACACCAGACACCACACACAGACACACACACTNACACACACACACNGACACACACACACACAGACACACACAGACACAAGACACACACACAGACACCACACAGACACACAGACACACACAGACACCAAGACACACACACACACAGACACACACACANACACACACACAGACACACACACAGACACACACACAAAGATACACACACAGNCACACACACAGACACACACATACACAGACACACACACAGAACACACAGACACACACACACACAGACACACACAGAACACACAGACACACAGACACACACAGACACACACAGACACACACAGACACACACACAGACACACACACACACAGACACACACAGAGACACACACACAGACACACACACAGACACACACACACAGACACACACACACAGACACACAGACAGCGTATTGCGAGGAGTGGCAGGCAGGCGGGGGGTTCAGTTATCAAGGTCAAGCCGCTCACTCCGTGATGAGTGGGCGAGGTGGTGGCGGTGGAGGTGGTGGTGGAGGTGGTGGTGGTGGTGGATGTTGATGATGATGATAGGGAGGAGCACGGATAGAGGGATTACGCTGGCTAGGTGATGACCTCAGGAGGTGACCCACACCCTGCTAATGAAAAGTCACCAGCAGTAGCCTTGGGTGCGAGGGTGCGAAGTGGGGGGGGAGGGGCGGGTGGTCGGATTAAAGGGGGGGGGGGCGATGGGGGTGGTGGCAGGGGGGGGGCGAGCCAGGCGACCCATAGAGTCGCGTAGAGACCCATAGACTCACACAGAGAGCCATAGACTCACACAGGGACCCATAGACTCACACAGGGACCCACATGCACACAGAGACCCACAGAATCACACAGAGACCCATAGACTCACGTAGAGACCTATAGACTCACACAGAGACCCATAGACTCACACAGAGACCCATAGACTCATGTAGAGACCCACGGACTCACACAGAAACCCATAGACTCACATAGAGACCCATAGACTCACACAGAGAACCACATAATCACACAGAGACCACAGAGTCACACAGAGACCCATAGACTCGTGTGGAGACCCATAGACTCAGAGACCCATAGACTCGCATAGAGACCCACAGAATCACACAGAGACCCACAGAGTCACACAGAGACCCATAGCCTCGTGTGGAGACCCATAGACTCGCATAGAACCCATAGACTCGCATAAGACCCACAGAGTCACACAGAGACCTACAGAGTCACACAGAGACCCATAGACTCGTGTGGAGACCCATAGACTCAGAGACCCATGACGCGACTAGAGACCCACAGAATCACACAGAGACCCATAGACTCGTGTGGAGACCCATAGACTCAGAGACCATAGACGCGCATAGAGACCCACAGAATCACACAGAGCCCAAGATCACACAGAGACCCATAGACTCGGAGACCCATAGACTCCACAGAGACCCATAAACTTGTGTGGAAAGTCGTAGGCTCACACAGAGACTCATAGACTCGAGACCTATAGACTCCATGTTCACGAGTTATTCTCCCCTCCCCCTCTCTCTCACCCCCCTTCTCTCTCTCCCTCGCCCCCCCTCTCTCCCCTCACTCTATATCCCCCCCCCTCCCCTTTCTCCCCTCTCTCTCTTTTTGTGTTTTTTTTATTATATTACTTGTTTTCTATTCTCCGCTCTTCTTCTCTGTGCCCCCCCTCCCCCTTCATCTGCCCCCACCCCCACCCCACCCCCCACCCCCCACCACCNACCACCCCCCACCACCCACCACTCCCACCACCCCCACCACTCCCCACCACCCCCACCGCTCTCACGCCGTCACCATCGGGTCGGTGACAAACCGTGGACCGCCCGGAGTTGTCTCTGAGAGTCGCCACCGCCACCACCGCCGCCACCGCCGCCACCACCGCCACCACCGCCACCGCCCACCACCACCGCCACTGCCACCACCGCCGCCACCACCGCCACCGCCACCACCACCGCCACCGCCACCACCACCGCCACCGCCGCCACCACCGCCACCACCGCCACCGCCGCCACCACCACCGCCACCGCCACCGCCACCACCGCCGCCACCACCGCCACCGCCACCACCACCGCCGCCGCCGCCGCCACCGCCACCGCTACCACCGCCACCACCGCCACCGCCACCACCACCGCCACCACCACTACCGCCAACACCACCACCGCTNCCGCCACCACCGCCACCGCNACCGCCACCACCACCACCACAATCCCCATCAGCTCGCCCGGTTGCTCATCTCGCTAATTGTCTGGAGGACCCACGGCTACGAGGCGCTGCTGCTGCTGCTGCTGCTTTGTTAACGAACGCGGATCAATTAACACCCCCCCCCCCCTACTCGCTCCACAGGGCTCCCCCGTCTCACTCGCCCATTCATCCACCCACTCGCTCATCCATCCATCCGCCCACTCGTTCATCCACCCACTCATTCACCCACCCACCCGCTCTCANATCCACCCACCCACTCACTCATCCACTCACTTGCCCACCCACTCATCCACCCACTCCCTTGCCCACCTATCCACCCACCCACTCATTCACCCACCACCNGCTCTCACATCCACCCACCCACTCACTCATCCACCCACTCACTCACCCACCCACTCGCTCATCCACCCACTCACTTGCCCACCCACTCATCCACCCACTCCCTTGCCCACCTATCCACCCACCCACTCATTCACCCACCCACTCACTCATCCACCCACCCACTCATTCACCCACCCACTCACTCATCCACCCACCCACTCGCTCATCCACCCACTCACTTGCCCAGTCACCCACCCACTCATTCACCCACCCACACGCTCATTTATCTGCCCACTCATTCACCCACCCACTCACTCACTCACCCACCCACTCATTCACCCACTCCCTTGCCCACCCATCACCCACCCACTCATTCACCCACCCACTCGCTCATCCATCCACTCACTCGCCCACCCACTCATTCACCCACCCACCCACTCATCCACCCACCCACTCGCTCATCCACCCACTCACTTGCCCACNCCACCCATCCACCCACTCATTCACCCACCCACACGCTCATTTATCCACTCATTCACCCACCCACTCACTTGCCCACCCACTCATTCACCCACCCACTCACTCACTCACCCACCTACCCGCTCATCCACCCACCCGCTCTCTCATCCACCCACTCACTTGCCCACGCACTCATTCATCCACCCACCCACCCACTCATCCACCCACTCGCTCATCCACCCACTCACTTGCCCACTCATTCACCCACCCACCCACTCATTCACCCACCCAATCATTCACCCACCCACACGCTCATCCATCTGCCCACTCATTCACCCACCCACTCACTTGCCCACTCACTCACGAACTCACCCACTCATTCACCCACCCACCCACTCATTCACCCACCCACTCATTCACCCACCCACACGCTCATTTATCTGCCCACTCATTCACCCACCCACTCGCTCATCCACTCACTCACTCACCCACCCACCCACTTGCTCGCTCGCCCACTCACTAAGACAAAGATCCCCGTATAGCCTTAACAGACTGTAGGGGCAAGTGCTGTTCGCGAGCACCTATGAAGGCCGGAACGGCACACGAGGGGGTGGGTGGCCACACCACGCCCGACCGCCTTTGTCTCCCCAGTGGCAATGTTTACACATCACACCAGGTAGTCATTTCAGGCTGAGTCGACCTAGGGGAGGCCCAGGACCGGTTCAGTTAATCGTCACTGGTGTTGGCCGTGAGCGGGAATCGAGCGCAGCGTAGCGCTAATCACTACACCCACCACTCCCCACTAGCGAGCGGGTGACTGAGTCAGCTAGTGGGTGACTGGGTGAGTGAGTGGGTGAGTGGGTGACTGGGTGAGTGACTGGGTGAGTGAGTGAGTGAACAGGTGACTGGGTGAGTGAGTGGGTGACTGGGTGAGTGAGTGGGTGAGTGAGTGAGTGGGTGAGTGAGTGGGTGACTGGGTGAGTGAGTGAGTGACTGGGTGACTGGGTGAGTGAGTGGGTGACTGGGTGAGTGAGTGGGTAACTGGGTGAGCGAGCAGGTGACTGGGGGAGTGAGTGGGTGACTGAGTCAGCGAGTGGGTAACTGGGTGAGTGAGTGGGTGACTGGGTGAGTGAGTGAGTGGGTGAGTGGGTGACTGGGTGAGTGAGTGGGTGACTGGGTGAGTGAGTGACTGGGTGAGTGAGTGAGTGGGTGAGTGAGTGAGTGGGTGAGTGAGTCAGCGACTGGGTGAGTGAGTTGNGTGGGTGAGTGACTGGGTGACTGGGTGAGTGAGTGAGTGACTGGGTGAGTGAGAGTGAGTGGGTGACTGNGTGAGCGAGTGGGTGAGTGAGCGGGTGACTGGGTGAGCGAGTGGGTGACTGGGTGAGTGAACAGGTGACTGTGTCAGCTAGTGGGTGACTGGGTGAGTGAACAGGTGACTGAGTCAGCTAGTGGGTGACTGGGTGAGTGAACAGGTGACTGAGTCAGCTAGTGGGTGACTGGGTGAGTGAACAGGTGACTGCGTCAGCTAGTGGGTGACTGGGTGAGTGAACAGATGACTGAGTCAGCAAGCAGCTGACTGAGTCAGCTAGTGGGTGACTGGGTGAGTGAACAGGTGACTGCGTCAGCTAGTGGGTGACTGGGTGAGTGAACAGGTGACTGTGTCAGCTAGTGGGTGACTGGGTGAGTGAACAGGTGACTGCATCAGCTAGTGGGTGACTGGGTGAGTGAACAGATGACTGAGTCAGCAAGCGGGTGACTGAGTCAGCTAGTGGGTGACTGAGTCAGCGAGTGGGTGACTGGGTGAGTGAACAGGTGACTGTGTCAGCTAGTGGGTGACTGGGTGAGTGAACAGGTGACTGAGTCAGCGAGTGGGTGACTGGGTGAGTGAACAGGTGACTGAGTCAGCTAGTGGGTGACTGGGTGAGTGAACAGGTGACTGAGTCAGCTAGTGGGTGACTGGGTGAGTGAACAGGTGACTGCGTCAGTGGGTGACTGGGTCAGCTAGTGGGTGACTGAGTCAGCTAGCGGGTGACTGAGTCAGCAAGTGGGTGACTGAGTGAGTGGGTGACTGGGTGAGTGAACAGGTGACTGAGTCAGCTAGTGGGTGACTGGGTGAGTGAACAAATGACTGAGT
>WFAB01002369.1:35000-42561 GCA_018977245.1 Lethenteron camtschaticum | reverse complement strand
GTGTGTGTCTGTATGTGTGTGTTGTGTGTGTGTTTATGCTGTGTGTGTTTCTGCNTGTGTGTATTTCTGCGTGTGTGTGTGTGNCTGTGTGTGTGTCTGTGTCTGTGTGTGTGTGTGTGTCTGTGTGTCTGTACTGTCTGTGTGTGTGTGTGTGTGTCTGTGTGTGTGTCTGTGTGTCTGCGTGTGTGTGTGTGTCTGTGTGTGTGTCTGTGTGTGTGTGTACNGTACCTGTGTGTCTAGTGTGTGTGTGCTGTGTTGTGTTTGTGTTGTGGTGTGTCTCTACTGTGTGTGTGTGTGTGCNGTGTGTGTGTAGTGTGTGTGTACTGTGTGNGTGTGTCTTGGTGTGTGTGTGTGTGTGTGTGTGTGNCTGTGTGTGTGNCTGTGTGTGTGTGTGTGTGTGTACGTGTAGTGTGTGTCTCTGTGTGTCTGTTGTGTGCTGTGTGTGTTGTGTGTCGTGTTCTGTGTGTGTGTCTGTGTGTCTACACCACCACCACCAGTGTGTGTGTCTGTGTGTCTGTGTGTCTGTGTTCAGTGTGTGTCTGGTGCTGTGTGTCTGTGTGGTCTGTGTGTCTGTGTGTGTGTGTAACTGTGTGTGTGTCTCGTGTTCTGTGTGTGTGTCTGTGTGTGTGTCTGTGTGTGTGTACACTGTGTGTGTGTCTGTGTGTCNGTGTGTGTGTCTGTGTGTCTGTGTGTGTCTGTGTGTCTGTGTGTGTGTCTGGTGTGTGTCTGTGTGTGTGTGTGTGTGTGTCTGTGTGTGTGTCTGTGTGTGTGTCTGTGTGTGTGTGTGTGTGTACTGTGTGTGTGTACTCACTGTGTGNGTGTGTGTGGTGNCNGTGTGTGTCTGTGTGTGTCTGTGTGTGTGTGTGTGTATGTGTCTACCTGTGTGTGTGTGTGTGTGTGTCTGTGTGTGTGTGTGTGTGTGTGTGTGTCNGTGTGTGTGTCTGTGTGTGTGTGTGTGTGTGTGTGTGTGTGTCTGTGTGTGTGTCTGTGTGCAGGCTCCTGTAAGTCACAGACGGCGGTTCGAGGCTGGGGGAGGGAACTACAGGGCAGCGGCGGCAGAACGGAGAGGTATGACTCGCTCACTCTCCTCACTCGCTCACTCACCTCACTCACTCACTCGCTCACTCACTCACCGCGCTCACTCATCCACTCACCTCACTCACTCGCTCGCTCACTCACCTCACTCGCCCACCTCACTCACCTCACTCGCTCATCCACTCACCTCACTCACTCGCTCACTCACCGCGCTCACTCATCCACTCANCTCACTCACTCACCTCACTCACTCGCTCACCTCGCTTACTCACTCACTCACTCACTCACTCACTCACTCGCACACTCACTCGCTCACTCACACACTCACCACTCACTCACTCGCNTCCTCACTCACTCGCTCGCTACCACTCGCTCGCCACTCGCCACCCACTCACCGCTCGCTCGCCACTCGCTCGCTACTCACCACTCACCACTCGCTCACATGCTCACTCACTCGCTCACTCACCACGCGCTCACCACTCGCTCACTCACCTCACTCACTAGCTCACTCATCCACCTCACTCACTCACCCACTCACTCACTCGCTCACTCACACTCACTCACCATCCACTCACTCACACACTCACTCACCGTTCACTCATTTGCTCACTCACACACTCACTCACTCACCACTCTCTCACCACTCACCACACACTCACTCACTCACCTCGTTCACTCACTCGCTCACCTCCCTCATCTGGGGAGACAAAGGCGGCCGGGCGTGGTGCTGGCCACCCACCCCCTCGTGTGCCGTGCCGGCCTTCATAGGTGCTGCTACTCGCTTGCAGAACTTGCCCCTACAGTCTGTTAAGGCTACATGGGGAATCTTTGTGTGTCTGTGTGTGTGTGAGTGAGTGTCTGTGTGTGTGTATATGTGTGTCTGCCCCTGTGACCTCTGCCAGCGGGCGTTCGACACTTCACGTGGCCTCAAGGTGCACATGGCTGGCACAGCGTGTGGTGACGTCACCGCCACTTAGTGGCGAATGGCGGTTGTGTGTGTGTTTGTATATGTGTATGTGTATTGTGCGNGTTGTGTGCGCGCGTGTGTATGTGTGTTTGTATATATGTGTGTGTGGTGTGCGAGCGTGTAGTAATGTAATTGTGCGTGTGTAGTAGTGTGTGTTGCGTGTATGTGTATNGTGCGTGTGTGTGTGCGCGTGTGTATGTGTGTTTGTATACGTGTGTGTGTGCGTGCGGGGAGCGGTGGTGTAGTGGTTAGCGCGCTGCGCTATGAACCTGGCGACCCGGGTTCGATTCCGCTCACGGCCAACACCAGTGACGATGATCTGAACCGGTCCTGGCCTCCCCTAGGTCGACTCAGCCTCAAATGAGTACCTGGTGCGGTGTGTAAACATCTCCACTGGGGAGACAAAGGCGGCCGGGCGTGGTGCTGGCCACCCACCCCNTCGTGTGCTGTGCCGGCTTCATAGGTGCTCGCTAACAGCACTTGCCCCTACGGTCTGTTAAGGCTACACAGGGGATCTTTATCTTTGTGTGCGTGCGTGCGACTCTTCAGATGATGCGGTTGTGGGCTGTTAGCGCCAGCAGCCTCACGGAGGAGATGTCCCAGTTCGACTTCTCCACGGGGTACATTGCCCCGGAGGACGAGGGGGGAGGAGGGGTGGGGTGGAGGGAGCACGCATGCACAGGTACGCACACGCACGCACAGGCACGCACAGGTACGCACACGCACGCACAGGTACGCACACGCACAGGTACGCACACGCACAGGTACGCACACGCACGCACAGGTACGCACAGGTACGTACACGCACGCACAGGCACGCACAGGTACGCACACGCACACACAGGTACGCACAGGTACACACGCACGCACAGGTACCGCACAGCACGCANACAGACAGGTACGGCACGTACAGGTAGCAAGTACACACCAGGTCACATGCACGNACAGTAGACACCACGCACAGGTACGCACAGGTAGCACGCACACCACGCACAGGTACGCACACGCACGCACAGGTACGCACACGCACGCACTAGGTACGCACACGCACGCACAGGTACGCACACGCACGTACAGGTACGCACAGCTACACACGCACAGGTAGACACCACGCACAGGTACGACAGTAGACACCACGCACACGCACGACAGTGCACACCACGCACACGCACGCACGGTCGACAGCACGCACAGGTACGCACGCACGACAGTAGACACCACGCACACGCACGCACAGGTACGCACACGCACGCACCGCACGCACAGGTACGCACCGCACACGCACGCACAGGTAGACACCACGCACAGGTACGCACACGCTACAGTACGCACAGCTACACACGCACAAGCACAAAGACCGTACAGCCTGTAACAGACTTTTTGGGGCAAGTGTGTAGAGTAGAGACCGGGTCTCAGCGTCTAGAGTAGAGACCGGGTCTCAGAGTCTCAGGGTCTCGAGTAGAGACCGGGTCTCAGGGTCTCAGGGTCTCAGGGTCTAGAGTAGAGACCGGGTCCGGGTCTCAGGGTCTCGAGTAGAGACCGGGTCTCAGGGTCTCAGGGTCTAGAGTGGAGACCGGGTCTCAGGGTCTCAGGGTCTCAGGGTGGAGACCGGGTCTCAGGGTCTAGAGTAGAGACCGGGTCTCAGGGTCTCAGGGTCTAGAGTTGAACCCGCTGGTGTTTGTTCCGCAGGCTGCCTCGCCGGGTGGTCGTGCGTCGTCGTCGCCATCGGCATCGGCCTTCCTGCAGGAGGATGACGAGCTGAACGACACGCGGCCATGGCGCCCCTGGTCGCCCTCGTGCTGCACATGCACCGCACGGGCATCTCGCCCACGCCCGCCCAGGTCGGTGTGTGTGTCGGTGTGTGTGTGTGTGTGTCGGTGTGTGTGTGTGTGTTTGTCGGTGTATGTGTGTGTGTGTCGGTGTGTGTGTTTGTGTGTTGGTTTGTGTGTCTGTATGTGTATGTGTCGGCGTGTGTGTGTTGGTTTGTGTGTGTGTGTGTTTGTGTTGGTGTGTGTGTGTGTGTAACTGTGTGTGTGAGTCGGAGAGCTCTGTTGAGCGGTGTGCGTGGATGAGTCTGTGTGTATCTGTCTGTGTGTGTGTGTCTGTGTAGTGTGTGTGTAATGTGTATCTGTGTGTGTGTCTGTGTGTCNGTGTGTCTGTGTGTGAGCCAGGGAGCTCCTGTGAGCGGTGTGCGTGGATGGAGTCTGTGTGTGTGTGTGTGTAACTGTGTGTGTGTGTGTGAGTCAGGGAGTCTGTAGAGCGGTTGCCTGCGTGGATGGAGTCTGTGTGTGTGTAACTGTGTGTGTGTGTGTGTGTGTCTGTGTGTGTGTGCGTGTCTGTGTGTGTGTGTAACTGTGTGTGNAACTGTGTGTGCGTGTCTGTGTGTGTGTGTGNAACTGTGTGTGNAACTGTGTGTGTCTGTGTGTGTGTCTGTGTGTGTGTGTCTGTGTGTGTCTGTGTGTGTGTGTCTGTGTGTGAGTCAGTGTGTGTGTGTGTGTCTGTGTGTGTGTCTGTGTGTGTGTCAGTGTGTGTGTGTGTAACTGTGTGTATCTGTGTGTGTGTGTCTGTGTGTGTGTGTAACTGTGTGTATCTGTGTGTCTGTGTGTGTGTGTGTGTCTGTGTGTGTGTAACTGTGTATGTGTGTGAGTGGGAGTGTAAGCGTGTGTGTGGATGGAGTCTGTGTGTCTGTGTGTGTAACTGTGTGTGTGTGTGTGTCTGTGTGTGTATGTCTGTGTGTGTGTGTCTGTGTGTGTGTATGTGTGTGTGTGTGTGTGAGTCAGGGAGCTCCTGTGAGCGGCTGCCTGCGTGGATGGAGTCTGTGTGTGTGTAACTGTGTGTGTGTCTGTGTGTGTGTGTAACTGTGTGTATCTGTGTGTGTGTGTGTGTGTGTAACTGTGTGTGTGTGTGTGTAACTGTGTGTCTGTGTGTGTGTCTGTGTGTGGTGTGTGTGNCTGTGTGTGTGTGTGTAACTGTGTGTGTGTGTGTCTGTGTGTGTGTGNCTGTGTGTGTGTAACTGTGTGTCTGTGTGTCTGTGTGTGAGTCAGGGAGCTCCTGTAGAGCAGCTGCCTGCGTGGATGGAGTCTGTGTGTCTGTGTGTGTGTGTGTGTGTCTGTGTGTGTCTGTGTGTGTGTAACTGTGTGTGTGTCTGTGTGTGTGTAACTGTGTGTGTGTGTGTAACTGTGTGTGTAACTGTGTGTGTGTGTGAGTCAGGGAGCTCCTGTAGAGCAGCTGCCTGCGTGGATGGGGTCTGTGTGTCTGTGTGTGTATCTGTGTGTCTGTGTGTGTAACTGTGTGTGTGTGTATGTGTGTGTGTAACTGTGTGTGTAACTGTGTGTGTGTGTTAGTGTGTGTGTGTGTGTAACTGTGTGTGTGTGTGTAACTGTGTGTGTAACTGTGTGTGTGTGTGTAACTGTGTGTGTGTGTAACTGTGTGTGTGTGTAACTGTGTGTAACTGTGTGTGTGTGTAACTGTGTGTGTGTGTCTGTGTGTGTGTATCTGTGTCTGTGTGTGTGTGTCTGTGTGTGTGTGTCTGTGTGTGTGTGTAACTGTGTGTGTGTGTGTAACTGTGTGTGAGTCAGGGAGTGTAGAGCAGTGTGCGTGGATGGGTCTGTGTGTGTGTGTGTGTGTGTGTGTGTCTGTGTGTGTGTGTGTGTCTGTGTGTGTGTGTGTGTGTGTCTGTGTGTGTGTGTATCTGTGTGGGTGTGTGTGTGTAACTGTGTGTGTAACTGTGTGTGAGTCAGGGAGCTCTGTAGAGCGGCTGCNTGCGTGGAGGAGTCTGTGTGTCTGTGTGTGTGTGTGTGNAACTGTGTGTGAAACTGTGTGTCTGTGTGTGTAAACTGTGTGTGTAACTGTGTGTCTGTGTGTGTGTGTGTAACTGTGTGTGTCTGTGTGTGTAACTGTGTGTCTGTGTGTGTGTGTCTGTGTGTGTAACTGTGTCTGTGTGTGTGTGTGTGTGTCTGTGTGTGTAACTGTGTGTCGTGTGTGTGTAACTGTGTGTGTAACTGTGTGTGTGTGTGTGTGTGTGTAACGTGTGTGTTGTGTGTGTAACTGTGTGTGTCTGTGTGTGTGTGTGTGTAACTGTGTGTGTAACTGTGTGTCGTGTGNGTTGTGTGTAACTGTGTGTGTGTGTGTGTGTGTGTTGTGTGTAACTGTGTGTGTGTGTGTGTGTGTAACTGTGTGTGTCGTGTGTGTGTGTAACTGTGTGTGTGTGTGNCTGTGTGTGTGTGTGTGTCTGTGTGTGTGTGTATGTGTGTGTGTGTGNGTGTGTGTGTGTGTTGTGCGTCTGTGTCNGTGTGTGTGTGTGGTGTGTGTGTGTGTCTGTGTGTGTGTGNAACNGTGTGNGTGNCTGTGTGTGTGTGTGTGTGTGTGTGTGNGTGGTGTGTGTGTGTGNGTCTGNGTGTGTGTGGTAGTGTGTGTGTGTAGTGTGTGTGTGTGTGTGTGTGTGTNACTGTGTGTGTGANTGTGTGTGTCTGTGTGTGTGTAACTGTGTGTGTGTGNAAGTGTGTGTGTGTAAGTGTGTGTGTAAGTACTGTGTGTGTATCGTGTGTGTGTGTGTGTGTAAGTAACTGTNTGTGTACTGTGTGTGTGTGTGTGTGTGTGTGTGTGTGTGTGTGTAACTGTGTGTGTGTGAGTCAGGGAGTCCGTGTATGAGCAGCTGCCTGCGTGGAGTGGAGTCGCTGCAGCGCGTTGAATGCNGCCTGGCCTCACAACCTGCGCCCTTCTGCCAGGCTCATNGTCAAAATCGCGAGGAGGTGAGCGACCACGACGGCGAGTCAGAGACGTGATGACGACGACGATGNTGACGATGTCATGACGATGTGTGCACGCGACTGNTGTACGATGACGANGATGATCACTGTGACGTGTCACGACGTGTGTGTGTGNTCACGACGATGATGTAGTGATGATGATTCGATGAAGAGACGACGTGANGAGACGATGATGTGNTGTCACGACGNTGTGNTGATGGTGTGACGTGNTGTGNTGGTGATCACNACGATGTGTGTGTCACTGACGATGNTNGTGTGGTGTGTGNTGTGGTGTGACTGGTGGTGNTGTGTGGTGNTGNTGCGTGTGNTGGTGAGGTGGTGATGNTGNTGGTGGTGNTGTGTGNTGGTGTGNTGGTGTGTGATGGTGNTGGTGGTGATGGTGGTGATGGTGATGGTGGTGCATGTTGTGTGTGGTGATGATGGTGGTGATGTGTGTGGTGGTGACGATGATGTGTGGTGGGAATGGTGGTGTAATGGTGGTGTATGTGTGGTGATGTGTGGTNTGTGTGGTGATGTGAGCTGGTGGTGTTNATGTGTGGTGCATGGTGGTGGTGATGGTGATGGTGGTTGGATGATGATGGTGTGATGATGATGGTGATGATGGTGATGTGTGGGGATNATGAGTGGTNATGATGATGATGNTGGTGTGATGATGAGATCTGATGCGACCATGATGAATGATGGTGATGTGAGTGATGGTGATGTGATAGTNATGTGTGGTNATTNGCTGGTGCATGGTGGTGATGATGGTGATGATGATGATGGTGATGATGATGACTTGATGATGGTG
>WFAB01002369.1:0-32500 GCA_018977245.1 Lethenteron camtschaticum | reverse complement strand
GCACGCACACACNCAACAACAACAACGCCATTCGCCATAATCGGTGACGTCACCACGATGTTGTGCCAGGCCAAGTGCACCTTGACACGTGGTGTCGAACGCCCGCTGGCATCGCAGACCCAGCGTGCCACGGGTCGACACCGAGATGACCGAGATGACTGGCTATCACCACTGTCCCCTCGTCATTGTCTTTGCCATCTCGTTGTTGTGAGCGTCGTCCTCGCCCTCGTTGTTGTGGAGGGCACTGCCTCCATCATCGTCCTTCACAGCCTCCTCCACGAGATCTTGACACCGTCATCGGCATCCACGTCGTCCACGTCCTGCATCACTCATCTAGCGTCGCCGTCTAGCCCCTCGATCCCGAACAACTTTTGCATGCGGTTGGGCTGCCACATGACCACACGCAGCCTTGCGCACACACACACACACGCACACACGCACGCACTGCTTGTTGTGAACATGCAAACAGCACGTGGTTCTCATGATATTCGGCATCGCTGATTGGCCAACACCGCAGACAGCAGCAGCAGCAGGCGGCTGTCTTCAGGGCCTGGTGTCCGTACCAGCGGCAGTGCACACAACATCTCCCTGATCGGCAAACGGCACGAAGCCGATGCCACTGTCAGGGTGGTGGTGAAGCTTTTAAAATCCTTTATATTAAGTTCACTTGCTTGCTTGCGCGCTTACGACTGTGCAAATCTTTCGGTCGTTTTTTAACCCACTTCCCGTGATCCAATCGAGCTGACATTTTGCACACAGACTCGTTGTGCGTGACAATGAATGTTCGTGAAAATTTTTTTCAAAAATCTTACACTTTAGGACAAAAAATTATATTTAATTACCAATTGCCTAATGGTGACAGGCAATCATCTGACCCATAGGTGGCAGCCATCTCAAGCCAGAGGACGAGAGGACTCTAGCCGCCACGCATATAAAGGATTTAGAGTGAAAAACTTGTTTTTACGGGTTTACTTGTTANCTACGTGACTTTACCGAAAAAACCTAAGAGTATGAACCTTTTATCTGCCAAGGTACCATTTGGATATTTCTATGAAATCGTTCGCGAGCCGTGCAAAACGACCAACTTTAAAAANTGATCCCGTTATATTTGGTCAAACATTTCATTAACTCGCCCCTAATGCGATGGGCTGGAACTGCTTTTCTTTAGCCGGTGTTGACGACGTTGCTGCTGCTAATCTTTGTTTTGCGGTAAAGTCACGTAGGTAAAAAATTCAATTAAAATTAATAAATAAAAAAAATCACGACGTTTCCGAGGCAACACAAGCTTCCGTCTTCACGTGAAACCGTCACATTTTTTACCTACGTCGTGACTTTACCGAAAGAACCAAGAGTATGAATCCTTGCAGTCACGAAAGCTTCAATCGACAATTGCTGTTGCTACTCGCAACTGCTTTTCCAGGTTTGCTCCGAGACTTGTTGAATTTCGAGTCCCGCCTGCGGTTGCCTTGGCAGGGCCAGAAATAATAAATAATAAAAATATAGTTAAGCTGGGTTGGAAGGGGAAGAGCGCCTTGACAAAATAATTTGCATATCGTATGCAAATATATGCACATTCTTTTGTCAAGGCGCTCTCCCCTTCCAACCCAGCAGCTTAAATAGACGCTCCAAGCCTGGTGGTGTTTCATTCAGACGCTGTCTCCCCGACAGACGCGTTCTTCACCTGAGGACGGCTGCTTGCGTTGTGGCCGAAACGTCGTGAGAATTGTATTTTATTATGTTTTATTATTTCCCTTCTACGTGATGACTTTACCGAAGAACCAAGAAGATGAATCAAAACCCGTTTGCGACCTCTCTTCACAACAACAGCAGCAGGAGCATCAATCGGAGTATTATATTTTTTAATCCTTTATATAAGTTCACTTGCGCTTAGGACCGTGCAAATCTTTCGGTCGTTTTTTAACCCACTTCCGTGATCCAATCGAGCTGACATTTTGCACACGACTCGTTGTGCGTGACAATTGATTTTCGTGAAAAAAATTCCAAAATTTGACACTGTTTAGGGAAAACAAATTAAATATTTAATTACCAATTGCTTAATGGTGGCAGGCAATCATCTGACCCATAGGTGGCAGCCATCTCAAGCCAGAGGACGAGAGGACTCTAGCCGCCACGCATATAAAGGATTTATAGTGAAAAACTTTGTTTTTTNACGGGTTATACTTGTTCAATGCCACCGCTGACCTATGGCCTGACTCCCGCGCCCTTCCCGTGCACCACCAGCAGGAGGAGGAGGCGGTTCGCGCTCAGCGCCTGCTGGAGCTGCTGATGAGACTGAGCGCCGGCGAGGCTTCAGCCGCCCTGCGACGGCACCACGTCGGCCTGACCCGCGAGCTCCTCGCACGCTGGCGCTCGTGCCTGCTGACGCCCTGCCGTACACGCTGCGCCGTGCCGTCTCCGGCATCATCAGCACCAGCAGCAGTAGTAGCAGTAGTAGCAGCAGTAGTAGTATCAGCAGTAGTAGCAGTAGTAGCAGTAGTAGTAGTAGTTCAGCAGTAGTAGCAGTAGTAGTAGTAGCAGTAGTAGCAGCAGTAGTATCAGTAGCAGTAGTAGTATCAGTAGCAGTATCAGTAGTAGTAGCAGTAGTAGTATCAGTAGTATTATCAGTAGCAGCAGTAGTAGTATCAGTAGTAGTATCAGTAAGTAGTAGTATCAGTAGTAGTATCAGTAGTAGTAGTATCAGTAGTAGTATCAGTAGTAGTATCAGTAGTAGTATTNGTAGTATCAGTAGTAGTATCAGTAGTAGTATCAGTAGTAGTATCAGTAGTAGTATCATCTGTAGTAGTAGTAGTATCAGTAGTAGTATCATCTTCAGTAGTAGTAGTATCAGTAGTAGTAGTATCATTAGTATCAGTAGTAGTAGTATCAGTAGTATCAGTAGTAGTAGTATCAGTAGTAGTAGTATCAGTAGTAGTAGTAGTATCAGCGTCGTCGTCATCGTTGTCATCGTCGTCATCGTTATCGTCGTCGTCGTTATCGTCGTCGTTGTCATCGTCGTCATCGTCGTCATCGTTATCGTCGTCGTTGTCATCGTCGTCATCGTTATCGTTGTCGTTGTCATCGTCGTCATCGTTGTCGTTGCATCGTCGTCATCGTCGTCATCGTTATCGTCGTCGTTGTCATCGTCGTCATCGTTATCGTCGTCGTCATCGTCGTCATCGTTGTCATCATCATCATCATCCGACAGCGCGACACGTCCACACAGTGACGAAGCCCCCAACATGCACCCTGATCCCCCCTGCCCCCCTCCCCACCCCCCCCACCCCTGGCCCCCTCTGCCCCCCTCCCCACCCCCCCCGCCCCCCCAAGTCTACTGAGCGAGCTGCTGAGCGGGGCGGGTGGCCGCGATGACGACGTCGCCCGGCGGCGACGTGGAGCCACAGCCGTGCAGCTGCTGGGCATCGTGCTGGGTCAGGGCATGCGGGTCACGACCCCCAGAGCAGCGGGGTCACCGCCAAGGAGTGGGTCGCACACACGCACGCGCGCACACGCTCGCACGCACGCGCACGCACACACACACGCGCGCTTGCACACACACGCTCGCACACACGCACACACGCGCACGCACACACACACACGCTCGCACGCACGCACACACACGCACGCTCACACACACACTCGCACGCACACGCTCTCGCGCACACTCGCACACACACGCACGCTCGCACACACGCTCTCGCAGACACACGCTCGCACACACACACGCGCTCGCACGCACACGCTCGTACACACACGCTCGCACACACGCTCACACACACGCTCGCACACACGCTCGCACACACGCTCGCACAAACGCTCGCACACACACGCTCTTACACGCACACACGCATGCACACACGCTCGCACACACGCGCTCGCAACAACAACCATTCGCCACTAAGTGGCGGTGACGTCACCACGACGCTTGTGCCAGGCCATGTGCACTTGAGGCTATCACGTGAAGTGTCGAACGCCCGCTGGCAGGAGGTCACGGGCAGACCCAGCAGGTGCCACGGGTCGACTGACCGAGATGACCGAGATGACTGGCTGATGCAACACCTGTGCCCCCTACTGTGCCAACTTGCTGTGCTTTAGCCACCCGGCGCTCCGCTCGTTGTTGTGAGCGTCGCTCCTCCACCCTCCGTTGTTGTTGGAGGGCGACTGCCTCCAACTGCCCAGTAGCGTCCTTCACGAGCCTCCTCCACTGAGGCCGATCTTGACACCGCTGGTACCGGTCATCGGCAAGTCCACTCAGCTCCACGTCCTCCTGTACCACATCACTCCATCTCTGCTCTAGCCCGTGCCGCGCCCGTTTAGCCCCCTCGATCCGGCCGAACAAAAGCTGTTTAGGCATGCGGTGGCTGGGCATGCGGGCTACATGTGTGTGTACGTGCATGCGTGTGTGTGTGCACGTGTGTGTACGCGCGCGTGTGTGTGTACGCGCGTGTATGTGTACGCGCATGTGCGTGTGTGTGTACGCGTGTGTGTGTACGCTTATGTGTGTGTGTGCGTGCGTGTGTGTGTGTGCGTGCGTGTGTGTGTACGCGCGTGTGTGTGTACGCGCGTGTGTGTGCGCGTGTGTGTGTACGCGCNTGTGTGTGTACGCGCGTGTGTGTGTACGCGCGTGTACGCGTGCGTGTACGCTTGCGTGCGTGCGTGTGCGTGCGTGCGTGTACGTGCGTGCGTGTACACGTGTGTGTGTGCGTGTGTATGCGTGTGTGTACGCGCGTGTGTGTACACGCGTGTGTGTGTGCGTACGCGCGTGCGTGTGTGTGCGTGCGTGTGTGTGCATACGCGCGTGCGTGTGTGTGCGTGCGTGCGTGTGTGTACGCGTGTGCGTGTCGTTGTACGCCATGTGTGCGTATATGTGCGTACGCTTATGCGTGTGTGTGTGTGTGTAGGTTCTTGGGGTCCTGGTGTCGAACCTGTCGCTGACTCGCTACAAGAGGTCTACCACCTCGCAGAGGTGTCTGGGACTGTGCAGGAGCAGCTGTCCCAGTCGGACCCGGACGCCGCCTGTGTGTATCTGTGTGTACGTATCTGTGTTATGTATCTGTGTGTATGCATCTCTGTGTATCGTGTGTACGTATCTGTGTGTATATCTGTGTGTATGTATCTGTATGTATCTCTGTATGTATCTGTGTGTACGTATCTGTATATGTGTATGTATCTGTGTGTATGTATCTGTGTGTATCTGTGTGTACGTATCTGTGTGTATGTATCTGTGTGTATATGTATGTATCCGTGCATCTGTGTGTACGTATCTGTGTGTGTGTGTATGTATCTGTGTGTGTATGTGTGTATGTACGCTTATCTGTGTGCTGTGTGTACATCTCTGTANGTATCTGTGTGTACGTATCTGTGTGTACGTATCTGTGTGTGTATCTGTATGTATCTCTGTATACTATCGTGGACGTACTGTGTGATACAGGTATCTGTGTGTATCTGTGTGTATGTATGTGTGTATCTGTGTGTATATCTGTGTGTATGTATCTGTGTGTACATCTCTGTATGTATCTGTGTGTACGTATCTGTGTGTACGTATCTGTGTGTATGTACCTGTGTATGTATCTGTGTATGTATGTGTGTATCTGTGTGTACGTATCTGTGTGTATGTATCTGTGTGTATGCATCTCTGTGTATCTGTGTGTACGTATCTGTGTGTACGTATCTGTGTGTATGTATCTGTGTATGTATCTGTGTGTACGTATCTGTGTGTGTATCTGTGTGTATGTATCTGTGTGTATGTATGTGTGTATCTGTGTGTACGTATCTGTGTGTATGTATCTGTGTGTATGCATCTCTGTATGTATCTGTGTGTACGTATCTGTGTGTACGTATCTGTGTGTATGTACCTGTGTGTACTCTGTANGTATCTGTGTGTACGTATCTGTGTGTANGTATCTGTGTGTATGTATGTGTGTATATCTGTGTGTATGTCTGTGTGTATGTATGTGTGTACGTATCTGTGTGTGTATCTGTGTGTACGTATCTCTGTGTATGTATCTGTGTGTATGTACCTGTGTGTATGTATCTCTGTATGTATCTGCTGTATGTATCTGTGTGTACGTATCTGTGTGTGTATCTGTGTGTACGTATCTGTGTGTATGTATCTGTATGTATGTGTATGTATCTGTGTGTATGTATCTGTGTGTACGTATCTGTGTGTATGTACCTGTGTGTATGTATCTCTGTATGTATCTGTGTGTACGTATCTGTGTGTACGTATCTGTGTGTATGTATCTGTGTGTACGTATCTGTGTGTGTATCTGTGTGTATGTATCTGTGTGTATGTATCTGTGTGTACGTATCTGTGTGTGTATGTGTGTGTATCTGTGTATGTATCTGTGTGTATCTGTGTGTATGTATCTGTATACGTATCTGCGTGTATGTATCTGTGTGTACGTATCTGTGTGTACGTATCTGTGTATACGTATCTGTGTGTATGTATCTGTGTATGTATCTGTGTGTACGTATCTGTGTGTACGTATCTGTGTGTACGTATCTCTGTATGTATCTGTGTGTGTATCTGTGTGTATGTATCTGTGTGTGTATCTGTGTGTACGTATATGTGTGTACGTATCTGTGTATGTATCTGTGTGTATGTGTGTGTATGTATCTGTGTCTGTGTGTATGTACCTCTGTGTATGTGTCTGTGTGTATGTATCTGTGTGTATGTATCTGTGTGTACGTATCTGTGTGTACGTATCTGTGTGTACGTATCTGTGTGTATGTATCTGTGTGTACGTATCTGTGTGTACGTATCTGTGTGTACGTATCTGTGTATGTATGTGTGTATGTATCTGTGTGTATGTATCTGTGTGTACGTATCTGTGTGTACGTATCTGTGTGTACGTATCTCTGTATGTATCTGTGTGTACGTATCTGTGTGTATGTATCTGTGTGTACGTATCTGTGTGTACGTATCTGTGTGTACGTATCTGTATGTATCTCTGTATGTATCTGTGTTTATGTATCTGTGTGTATGTATCTGTGTGTACGTATCTGTGTGTATGTACCTGTGTGTATATATCTGTGTATGTGTCTGTGTGTGTGTCTGTATGTATCTCCAGGAGGGTGAGAAGGGGCTTGCCGACCTGGCCACCGTCCGGCTGGAGTGCTTCAGCGCAGCGATCCGGCAAAGTTTGTGGGGTGCCTGGAGCTCATCACACGTTCACACCCACCCTTCGCCGACCGGTGAGTTCACAGGAGATGTTGACCACCTCGCCTGGTACGCATGAGGTCGTGGGTTCGATCCCAGACCCTGAGAGATGTTGACTACCTCGCCTGGTACGCATGAGGTCGTGGGTTCGATCCCAGACCCTGAGAGATGTTGACCACCTCGCCTGGTACGCATGAGGTCGTGGGTTCGATCCCAGACCCTGAGAGATGTTGACCACCTCGCCTGGTACGCAGGAGGTCGTGGTTCGATCCCAGACCCTGAGAGATGTTGACTACCTCGCCTGGTACGCAGGAGGTCGTGGGTTCGATCCCGACCCTGAGAGATGTTGACCACCTCGCCTGGTACGCAGGAGGTCGTGGATTCGATCCCAGACCCTGAGAGATGTTGACCACCTCGCCTGGTACGCAGGAGGTCGTGGATTCGATCCCAGACCCTGAGAGATGTTGACCACCTCGCCTGGTACGCAGGAGGTCGTGGGTTCGATCCCAGACCCTGAGAGATGTTGACCACCTCGCCTGGTACGCAGGAGGTCGTGGGTTCGATCCTGACCCTGACAATGCCTGCTGCTGCATATTTAGAGTCTGTGTCTCTCTCATCATCGTCATCATTACAGTGGCTGGGAGATGTTGACAACCTCGCCTGGTCTACAGGAGGTCGTGGGTTCGATGCCGACCCTGACGACGCTTNCTGCTGCTGCTNTAGATTTGGAGTCTGCGTCTCTCTCTCATCATCATCATTACGGTGGCTAGGAGATGTTGACTACCTCGCCTGGTCTACAGGAGGTCGTGGTTCGATGCCAACCCTGACGACGCCTGCTGCTGCTGCTGTAGTTTGGAGTCTGCGTCTCTCTCTCATCATCATCACGGTGGCTAGGAGATGTTGACTAGCTCGCCTGGTACGCAGGAGGTCGTGGGTTCGATCCTGACCCTGACGACGCCTACTGCTGCATATTTGGAGTCTGCATCTCTGTCTCTCTCTCATCATCATCACCACGGTGGCTAGGAGATGTTGACTACCTCGCCTGGTACGCAGGAGGTCGTGGCTTCGATCTCTACCCTGACCACGCCTGCTGCACAGGCATGCTATCTGGTTGTTTCGGAGTAGTGGTAATAACAGAGCGTAGTCCTCGAATCTGGTAGTCGCAGTTTCGGTAAGCCGCTATCTTGCGCGGCGTTAACCGACGGTGGCTTGCCGGCAGGTTCCTAGCGGCCGTGCTGAGCCTGGTGAGGCGTCTTGGGCGGCGTTAACCGGCCGGTGCCGCTTGCTGGCAGGTTCCTAGCGGCCGTGCTGAGCCTGGTGAGGCGTCTTGGGCGGTGTTAACCGGCCTTTGCCGCTTTGCCGGCAGGTTCCTAGCGGCCGTGCTGAGCCTGGTGAGGCGTCTTGGGCGGTGTTAACCGGCCGTTGCCATTTGCCGGCAGGTTCCTAGCGGCCTCTCCTNAGCCTGGTGAGGCGTCTTGGGCGGTGTTAACCGGCCTTTGCCGCTTTGCCGGCAGGTTCCTAGCGGCCGCTGAGCCTGGTGAGGCGTCTTGGGCGGCGTTAACCGGCCGGTGCCGCTTGCCGCAGGTTCATAGCGGCCGTGCTGAGCCTGGTGAGGCGTCTTGGGCGGCGTTAACCGGCCTTTGCCGCTTGCCGGCAGGTTCCTAGCGGCCGTGCTGAGCCTGGTGCCGCGTCTGCACGGAGCGCTGAAGACCCAGTGTCTGCGCGTGGTGGCGACGCGCGCCTCCACCATCGCCAGCTTCTACACCGAGCTGCAGGCCGTGGGCTTCCTGAAGATCCTGGCCAGCCGGTGCGGCGGCAAGCACAGCAGCAGCAGCAGCAACAACAACAACAACAACAATCACCACAACAACAATCATAGAAACAACAACAGCAGCAAACACAACAACCACAGCAACAACCACAGCCACAGAAACAACCACAGCAACAACCACAGCAACAACCACAACCACAACAACCACAACCACAGCNACAACCACAACCACAGCAACAACCACAACCACAGCAACAACCACAACCACAGCAACCACAACAACAACCACAGCAACAACCGCAGCAATAACAACCACAANCAACCGCAACAACAACAACCACAACAACAACAACAGCAACCACAACAACAACCACAGCAACAGCCACAGTAACAACAATCACAACAACAACAACAACCACAGCAACAACAACAACTACAGCAACAACAGCCACAACAACAACCACAACAACAACCGCAGCAATAACAACCACATAATTAACCACAACCACAGAAACAACCACAGCAACAACAATCACAACAACAGTCACAGCGGCAACCACAACAACAACCACAACAGCAACCACAACCACCAGAACAGCAACCACAGCCACAACAACAGCAACAGAAACAACAGCAGCAGCAACCATAACAACAACCACCACAACAACCACCACCACAACAACCACAACAACAACCACACAACCACAACAACAACCACCACAACAACCACAACAACAACAACCACAACAACCACCACAACAACAACCACAACAACCACCACAACAACCACCACAACGACCACAAACACCACCACAACAAGCACCACAACAACGACAGCAACCACAACAACAACCACCACAACAACCACCACAACAACCACAACAACAACCACCACAACAACCACAACAACCACAACAACCACAACAACCACAACAACAACCACAACAACCACAACAACCACAACAACCACCACCACAACAACCACCACAACAACAACCACAACAACCACCACAATAACCTCAGAGACGCACGCTAACCCGCGACCCCGTGACCCCACCATGACCCCTCCCCGACCCCTCCCACGACTCCCGTAACCCCTATGACCCCCGCCACCCCCCNATGACCCCCGCGACCCTTCCCTGACCCACCCCCCCGTGACCCCCGTGACCCCTGTGACCCCGCCTGCCACCCCCTCCTTGACCCCCCGTGACCCTCCCCGACCCCTCCCACGACTCCCATGACCCCTGTGACACCCCCCCCCCGCCACCCCTACCTGACCCCCCCCGTGACCCCCCGTGACCCTCTCTGACCCTCTCTGACCCCTCCCCACGACCCCCGTGACCCCCGTGACCCTTCCCTGACTCCACCCCCCCCGTGACCCCCGTGACCCCCCGTGACCCCCGGGCAGGGACGACGAGTGCCAGGCCGTGTGCTTGGGCCTGCTGGAGGAGGCCTTGCCTGGGCTGGGCCCTGCGGAGGTCGCCGGCGTCCTGGAGGCCGTGGGGCCCCTGGGTCGCACCCGCGGACGCCTGCCGCCTGCGGCTCTACCTCGTCCTCATGAGGTCTACGACACGTACAGGTACATCGTCATCGTCATCATCATCATCACAGGCTCTACCTCGTCCTCATGAGGGTCTACGACACGTCAGGTACGACGTCATCACCGTCATCATCGTCATCATCGTCGTCATCGTCATCGTCTCATCATCATCGTCATCACCGTCATCATCACCGTCATCATCGTCGTCATCATCGTCGTCATCATCACCGTCATCATCACCGTCATCATCGTCGTCATCATCGTCGTCATCGTTATCATCGTCATCATCATCATCGTCATCACCGTCATCATCACCGTCATCATCGTCGTCATCATCGTCATCATCGTCGTCATCGTTATCATCGTCATCATCATCATCGTCATCACCGTCATCATCACCGTCATCATCGTCGTCATCATCATCATCACCGTCATCATCATCGTCATCATCATCGTCATCATCGTCATCACCATCGTCGTCATCGTCGTCATCGTCATCATCATCATCGTCGTCATCATCACAGACTCTACCTCGTCCTCATGAGGGTCTACGACACGTACAGGTACAACGTCATCACCGTCATCGTCATCATCGTCATCATCATCATCGTCATCATCGTCATCATCGTCATCATCGTCATCATCACCATCGTCATCATCATCATCATCATTGTCATCGTCATCATCGTCGTTACTCGCCACCGATGGGCGCTTGCCCCCGATGGTTCACGGGTGGCGCCGGGGTGGCAACCTGTGCCGTCTTTGTCTTCATCTTAGTCGTCTTAGTCGTCTTTGTCTCGTCTTCGTCTTAGTCTTGGTCGTCTTAGTCGTCTTAGTCTCGTCTTCGTCTTAGTCGTCTAAGTCGTCTTTGTCTTGGTCATCTTCATCGTCTTAGTTGTATAAGTCGTCTTTGTCTTTATCTTCATCTTAGTCGTCTTAGTCTTGGTCATCTTCGTCTTAGTCGTCTTAGTCTTGGTCATCTTCATCTTAGTCGTCTTAGTTGTATAAGTCGTCTTTGTCTTTATCTTCATCTTAGTCGTCTTAGTCTTGGTCATCTTCATCTTCGTCGTCTTAGTCTTGGTCATCTTCATCTTCGTCGTCTTAGTTGTATAAGTCGTCTTTGTCTTTATCTTCATCTTAGTCGTCTTAGTCTTGGTCATCTTCATCTTAGTCGTCTTAGTCTTGGTCATCTTCATCTTAGTCGTCTTAGTTGTATAAGTCGTCTTTGTCTTTATCTTCATCTTAGTCGTCTTAGTCTTGGTCATCTTCATCTTCGTCGTCTTAGTCTTGGTCATCTTCATCTTCATCGTCTTAGTTGTATAAGTCGTCTTTGTCTTTATCTTCATCTTAGTCGTCTTAGTCTTGGTCATCTTCATCTTAGTCGTCTTAGTCTTGGTCATCTTCATCTTCGTCGTCTTAGTTGTATAAGTCGTCTTTGTCTTTATCTTCATCTTAGTCGTCTTAGTCTTGGTCATCTTCATCTTAGTCGTCTTAGTCTTGGTCATCTTCATCTTAGTCGTCTTAGTTGTATAAGTCGTCTTTGTCTTTATCTTCATCTTAGTCGTCTTAGTCTTGGTCATCTTCATCTTAGTCGTCTTAGTCTTGGTCATCTTCATCTTCGTCGTCTTAGTCTTTGTCATCTTCATCTTAGTCGTCTTAGTCTTGGTCATCTTCATCTAGTCGTCTTAGTCGTCTTAGTCGTCTTAGTCTCGTCTTTGTCTTCTTCGTCTTAGTCGTCTTTGTCTTGGTCATCTTCATCGTCTTAGTTGTCTAAGTCGTCTTTGTCTTCATCTTAGTCGTCCTCATCCTCGCCCCTGTGTGTGTGTGCGTGGCGCAGTGAGTTGGTGGAGTCGGGCGGCTCTCCCGCCGAGCGCCGCGTCCTCTCCGCCGCCAGGGAGATGCTGCTGCTGGGACTCGCAGACCCCAGCGCAGAGCTCCAGTGAGGGGGGCCGGGAGGGCACGCGCACGCGCACGCACACACACACACGCATACACGCATACACGCATACATGCATACATGCACACGCACACACACATGCATATACACGCACACGCACGCACACGCATGCATACACACACACATGTGCACGCACATGCACCACGCGCACGCACACACACACATGCATACACGCACGCACACACGCGCACACGAACACACACACGCACACACACGCACACACACGCACGTACACACACGCACGTACACACACGCACACACACATGCATACACGCACACACGCACATACACTCACATGCACACGCACACGCACACACGCACACTCACACGCGCACTCGCACGCACTTTAGCACGCACACTCGCACGCACGCGCCCCCACACACGCACACACACGCACGCATCCAGGGCGCAGATGACGACACTGACGCTGACGACGCTGTCACCGATGAGGACGCTGACGACGATGATGACGACACTGACGATGATGACGACACTGACGATGATGACGACGACGCTGATGATGATGATGACGACGATGACGACGACGACGACGACACTGACACTGATGATGATGACGACGACACGATGATGATGATGACGATGACGACGCTGACGACGATGATGACGACACTGACACTGATGATGATGACGATGACGACGTAGCTCAAGTTCTCCCATGCCCCCCGTGCCCCCCCGTGCCCCCCCCCGTGCCCCCCCCCGTGCCCCCCCCCATGCCCCCAGGCTGAGCGTGCGCGCCTTCTGGGCCCACGAATGCCGCCTGCCCCCGGGGCGCTGGCGCGGGCGCTGAGCGCCGTGAGACTGCTGCACAGCGCAGGCACGGAGCGTCGCTTCCTAGGCAACGCCACCCACGCCCTGCTGCAGCGCAGCGCACACAGCCCCGACTACGCACGCCCGCTGTTCACTCACCCCTGGGGCGGTGTGCCTTCAGGGTGAGCATCGTCTCACTCACTCACTCACACACTCACTCGCTCGCTCACTCACTCACACACTCACCCTCACGCCCTGCTGCAGCGCAGCGCACACAGCCCCGACTACACACGCCCGCTGTTCACTCACCCCCTAGGGCGGTGTGCCTTCAGGGTGAGCGCCGTTTCGCTCGCTCACTCACTCACTCAACTCACTCGCTCACTCACTCACTAACCCACACTCACCGCTCGCTCACTCACACACTCACTCGCCACTCACTCACTCACACANTCACCGCTCACTCACTCACACACACTCACTCACTCACTCGCTCGCTCANCGCACTCACTCACACACATCACTCGCTCGCTCACTCACTCACTCACTCTCACTCACCGCTCACTCACACACCACTCGCCGCTCACTCACACTNACCACTCACTCACCGCTCGCTCACTCACCACTCANACACTCACTCACTCACCCACTCACACACTCACACACTCACGCCCTGCTGGCAGGCGCAGCGCACACAGCCCCACTCACACGCCCGCTGTTACACTCACCCCCTCAGATGTGCCTTCAGTGAGTCCGCTGTCTCACTCACTCGCTCGGTCACTCACTCGCTCACTCACTCACCCACTCACTCGCTCACTCACTCACTCGCTCGGTCACTCACTCACTCGCCACTCGCTCGCTCACTCACTCACTCACACCCTCACTCACTCACACACTCACTCACTCACACGCTCACTCACTCACACACTCACTCACTCACTCACACCCCACTCACTCACACCCTCACTCACTCACACACTCACTCACTCACTCACTCACTCACTCCCACACTCACTCACACTCACTCACACACTCACCCNACTCACTCAACTCCTCACTCACACCCTCACTCACTCACACACTCACTCACTCACACGCTCACTCACTCACACACTCACCACTCACACCCTCACTCACTCACACACTCACTCACTCACACACTCACTCACTCACACGCTCACTCACACACTCACTCACCCTCACTCACTCACACCCTCACTCACTCACACACTCACTCACTCACACGCCACTCACTCACACACTCACTCACACACTCACCACTCACTCACACCCTCACTCACTCACACACCACTCACTCACTCACTACACTCACACGCCGACTCACTCACTCACTCACTCACACACTCACTCACTCACCACTCACACACTCACTCACTCACACACTCACGCCCTGCTNCAGCGCAGCGCACACAGCCCCGACTNCACGCGCCCGCTGTTCACTCACCCCCTGGGCAGATGTGCCTTCAGGGTGAGCTCGTCTCACTCACTCACACACTCACTCAATCGCTCGCTCACTCACTCACCCACTCACTCGCTCACTCACTCACTCGCTCGGTCACTCACTCGCTCGCTCACTCACTCACTCACACCCTCACTCACTCACACACTCACTCACTCACACGCTCACTCACTCACTCACTCACACACTCACTCACTCACTCACACGCTCACCACTCACACACTCACTCACTCACACACTCACTCACTCACTCGCTCACTCACCCTCACACCCACGCCCTGCTNCAGCGCANCGCACACAGCCCCGACTCACACGCCCGCTCACTCACCCCCTGGCAGATGTGCCTTCAGTGAGCGCTGTCTCACTCACTCGCTCGGTCACTCACTCGCTCACTCACTCACCCACTCACTCGCTCACTCACNCACTCACTCGCTCGGTCACTCACTCACTCACTCACTCGGTCACTCACTCGCTCGCTCACTCACTCACTCACTCACTCACTCACACACTCACTCACTCACACGCTCACTCACTCACACACTCACTCACTCACCACACCCTCACTCACTCACTCACTCACTCACACACTCACTCACCACCGCTCACTCACCACTCACTCACTCNCACTCACTCACTCACACCTCACTCACACACTCACTCACCCCACTCACCACACCACTCACTCACTCCTCACTCACTCACACGCTCACTCACTCACACACTCACTCACTCACACCTCACTCACTCACACACTCACTCACTCACACACTTACTCACTCACGCTCACTCACACACTCACTCACTNACTCACTCACACCCTCACTCACTCACCACTCACTCACTCACACGCTCACTCACTCACACACCACTCACTCACTCACACCCTCACTCACTCACACACTCACTCACTCACACACTCACTCACTCACTCACTCACTCACTCCTCACTCACACACTCACTCACTCACACACTCACGCCCTGCTCAGCGCANCGCACACAGCCCCGACTCACGCGCCCGCTCACTCACCCCCTCAGATGTGCCTTCAGGGTGAGCTCGCTCACTCACTCACTCACACACTCACTCGCTCACTCACTCACTCTCACTCACCCACTCATCGCTCACTCGCTCACTCACTCACTCACTCGCTCGCTCGCTCACTCGCTCACTCACTCGCTCGGTCACTCACTCGCTCGCTCACTCACTCACTCACACACTCACTCACTCACTCACGCTCACTCACTCACACACTCACTCACTCACCCACTNACTNANTCACTCACCACTCTCTCCCACTCACTCACTCACCGACTCATAACTAGATTCTCACTCACTCTACTCCGACTCACACACACTCACTCACACACACTCACTCACACACTCACTCACACACACACTCACTCACACTCCATACTCACTCACACACTCACTCACTCACACGCTCACACACTCACTCACTCACTCACACCCTCACACCCACGCCCTGCTGCAGCGCAGCGCACACAGCCCCGACTCACACGCCCGCTGTTCACTCACCCCTGGGCAGATGTGCCTTCAGGGTGACTCGCTCACTCGCTCACTCACTCGCTCACTCGCTCCTCACCACTCNCCACTNACTCGCTGATCCGCCCGCTCACTACTCGCTCGCTCGCTCGCTCACCCTCACCACTCGCTCACTCGCTCACTCACCCTCACACCACGCCCTGCNACAGCGCACGCACACAGCCCCGACACGCACGCCCGCTGTTCACTCACCCCTTGGGGCGGTGTGCCTCAGGGTGACGCTGTCTCACTCACTCACTCACACACTCACTCGCTACTCACTCGCTCGCTCACTCACTNACTCACCACTCACTCACTCACACACCCACGCCCTGCTGCAGCCAGCGCACACAGCCCCGACTACACACGCCCGCTGTTCACTCACCCCCTGGGCAGATGTGCCTTCAGGGTGACGTCGCTCACTCACTCACTCACACACTCACTCGCTCACTCACTCGCTCGCTCACTCACTCANCCACAACTCACCACTCACTCACTACGCTCGCTCGCTCGCTCGCTCGCTCACACTCACTCACTCACACACTCACTCACACACTCACTCACTCACACGCTCACTCACTCACACACTCACACACTCACTCACGCCCTGCTGCAGCGCAGAGCACACACCCCGACTACACACGCCCGCTGTTCACTCACCCCCCTAGGCGGTGTGCCTTCAGGGTGAGCGTCGTCTCACTCACTCACTCACTCACTCGCTCACTCACCTCGCTCACTCACTCACACACTCACACTCACCACTCACTCACACACTCACGCCCTCTGCAGCGCACGCACACAGCCCCGACTACACACGCCCGCTCACTCACCCCCTGGGCAGATGTGCCTCAGGGTGAGTGTCGTCTCACTCACTCACTCACTCGCTCACCACTCACACACTCGCTCGCTCACTCACTCACCACTACTCGCTCGCTCACCACTCACTTCGTCACACACTCACTCACTCACNCACTCACTCACTCACTCACTCACTCACTCGCTCGCCACACACTCACTCACTCGCTCACCACTCACTCACCACACACTCGCTCACTCACTCACACACTCACTCACCACTCGCTCTCTCACTCACTCANTCACTCACACACTCGCTCACTCTCTCACTCACTCACTCACACACGCTCACTCACTCACCACTCACTCACTCGCTCACTCACTCACTCACACTCACTCACTCACTCACACACTCACTCACTCACTGACCACTCGGTCGCTCACTCACTCACTCACCCTCACACTCACCCTCACACTCACCCCCTGACTCAGACTCACCCTCACCCCCTGACTCACCCTCACACTCACCCTCACTCACACCCCCTGACTCAGACTCACACTCACCCCTTGACACCCTCACACTCACACTCACCCTCACACTCACCCTCACCCCTTGACTCACCCTCACACTCTCCCTCACACTCACCCTCACACTCACACTCACCCCTGACCCCACCCTTACCCCAACGTTGACCCCACCCTGACCCCATCTCTGACCCCACCACTAACCCCACCACTAACCCCACCTTGACCCCACCCTGACCCAACCCTGACCCCACCCTGACCCCAACCTGACCCCACCCTGACCCCACCCTGACCCCACCCCTCCCTCCCGTGTACCTCAGGATTACACCATCGACTCCAGCTGGAAGCGGAGCCACTCCATGCAGACTCCGCTCTTCGTGGAGACTCAGGGCAGCGCCAGCACCGCCGCCGCCACCGCCGCCACCGCCGCCACCACCGCCACCACCGCCACCACCGCCCAGGGAAAGCCGCGTCCGGCCGCCGCGGGCAGAGTGAGAGCCACGCCAAGTCAGCGGGAGTTCAGTCCCACTCAGGAACCAGGTGATGTCGGTGATGGTGGTGGTGGTGGTGGTGATGGTGGTGGTGGTGGTGATGATGATGGTGGTGGTGATGGTGATGTGATGATGGTGGGGTGGTGTGATGGTGGTGGTGATGGTGGTGATGGTGATGATGGTGGTGATGGTGGTGGTGATGGTGGTGGTGATGATGNTGATGATGGTGTGGTGGTGATGGTGGTGGTGGTGGTGATGATGATGGTGGTGGTGATGATGATGGTGATGGTGGTGATGATGGTGGTGGTGGTGGTGATGACGGTGAGGTGGTGGTGATGGTGGTGGTGGTGATGGTGATGTGGTGGTGGTGGTGGGGATGGTGGTGGTGGTGGTGGTGGTGGTGGTGGTGGTGGTGATNGTGATGTGGTGGTGGTGGTGGTGGTGGTGATGATGGTGGTGGTGGTGGTGGTGATGGTGGTGGTGGTGATGGTGGTGGTGGTGGTGATTTAAAACTAAACTTGTATAGGTTGAATTTCGATTTAAAGCTTCTTTCGTGACTGCAGGGATTCATCTTCTTGGTTCTTTCGGTAAAGTCATCACGTAGAAGGGAAGTAATAAAATAATAAAAATAAAACATAATAAAATACAATTCTCACGACGTTTCGGCCACAACGCAAGCAGCCGTCCTCAGGTGAAGAACAGGTCTGTCGGGAAGACAGCGTCTGAATGAACAGGTCTGTCGGAAAGACAGCGTCTGTATGAGTGAATCCTTGCAGTCACATTCAGACACTGTCTTGACAGACCTGTTGGTAGGTGAGTGGGTCGGTGGGTGAGTGTGTGAGTGAGTGGGTGGGTGAGTGGGTGGGTGGGCGAGTGGGTGGGTGAGTGTGTGAGTGGGTGGGTGGGTGAGTGGGTGGGTGGTAATGGGTGAGTGTGTGAGTGAGTGGGTGGGTGAGTGGGTGGGTGGGTGAGTGAGTGGGTGGGTGGGTGGGTGAGTGAGTGAGTGGGTGTGTGAGTGTGTGAGTGAGTGTGTGGTGAGTGAGTGAGCGAGTGGGTGGGTGGGTGAGCGAGTGTGTGAGTGAGTGTGGGTGTGTGAGTGAGTGTGAGTGAGTGAGTGAGTGGTGGGGTGAGTGGGTGGGTGGGTGGGTNAGTGGGTGGGTGAGTGAGTGGGTGGGTGGGTGAGTGGGTGGGTGGGTGGGTGGGTGGGTGGGTGGGTGGGTGGGTGAGTGGGTGGGTGGTGAGTGTGTGAGTGTGTGAGTGAGTGTGTGAGTGGAGTGTGTGTGAGTGTGTGANTGTGAGTGAGTGAGTGTGTGAGTGAGAGTGTGTGAGAGTGGGTGAGTGAGTGTGTGAATGAGTGAGTGTGTGAGTGAGTGAGTGTGTGAATGAGTGAGTAGNGGTGATTGTGTGAGTGNGTGTACTGTGACAGTGAATGGGTGGATGAGTGGTGTGAGTTNNGTGGNTGTGAGTGAGTNAGTGAATGAGTGAGTGNTGAGTGTACGAGGGTGTGTGAGAGTGTGGGAATGAGTGGAGAGTGACTGANTGGGGTNNGTGATGGTGACAGAGGGGATGAGCTGCGTCGTTAGAGAGTGGTGGTGAGGGTGGGTGAGTGTGTGAGTGAGTGAGTGTGTGAGTGNGTGAGTGAGNGTGAGTGAGTGTGTGTGTGTGAGTGGTGAGTGAGGAATAGGTGTGAGTGTGAGTGAGTGTGTGTGTGAGTGAGTGAGTGAGTGTGAGTGAGTGAGCGAGCAAGCAAGTGAGTGAGTGAGTGTGTGAGTGAGTGTGTGTGTGAGTGAGCGAGTGGGCGAGTGGGCGAGTCGGCGGGCGAGCGTGCGACCGAGTTCAGGGTGACACCGCCGCCTGTCACAGGCGCGACGGTCGACTGGCTGACGGGAGGCTCCCTGCCGGCTGACTTTGGGCCCAACTCTCTGCCCTCCTCGTCGACCGCCTNGTGTCCACCTGTGTCCACTGTGTCCACCTCGTCGCTCTCTTCCCCCGAGTCTCCCGGCGCCCGCCAGCGCGACCGCTGTTTGGCGCCGGATTTGGAAGCGCCAGGCCGGAGACTCCCGGCACCGCCACGCCGGGGAGTTTGCCCGGTGAGGAGCTGCCTCTGAGCCGGGCTGGGTGGGCTGGGCGGGCGGGGGCGGGTGGGGGGGTGGGGGGGCGGGGGGGGGGGGGTGGGGGGGCGGGGGGGGGTGCCGGGGTGGGGGTCACCGTGCCCACATCGGCGTGTACCTGTGTGTGTGTGTCTACCTGTGTGTGTGTGTGTACCTGTGTGTGTCTGTGTGTGTGTGTGTACATGTGTGTGTGTGTGTCNACCTCTGTGTGTACCTGTGTGTGNACCTGTGTGTGTGTGNGTGTGTACCTGTGTGTGTACCTGTGTGTGTGTGTGTGTACACTGTGTGTACCTGTGTGTGTGTGTGTGTGTATCTGTGTGTGTACTTGTGTGTACCTGTGTGTGTGTGTGTACCTGTGTGTGTACTTGTGTGTACCTGTGTGTGTGTGTGTACCTGTGTGTGTACCTGTGTGTGTGTGTGTGTGTACCTGTGTGTGTACTGTGTGTGTGTGTACCTGTGTGTNCGTGTGTGTACCTGTGTGTGTACCTGTGTGTGTGTACCTGTGTGTGTGTACGTGTGTGTGTACCTGTGTGTACGTGTGTGTACGTGTGTGACCTGTGTGTGTGTGTACTTGTGTGTGTGTACCTGTGTGTGTGTGTACACTGTGTGTGTGTGTACCTGTGTGTGTGTGTTTANCTGTGTGTATGTTGTGTGTGTGTGTGTANCTGTGTGTGTANCTGTACCTGTGTGTACCNGTGTGTGTGCGTGTGTGTGCAGTGTGTGTGTGCGTACCTGTGTGTGTGTGCGTCTGTGTGTGTGTACCTGTGTGTGTACCTNTGTGTGTGTGTGTGTGTGTGTGTGTGTGTANCTGTGTGTGNACCTGTGTGTGTATGTGTGTACCTGTGTGTGTGTGTGTGTACCTGTGTGTGTTGTGTGTGTTACCTGTGTGTGTGTGTGTGACATAGTGTGTGTGTGTGTGNNTAGTGTGTGTGTGTGTGTGATTGTGCTGTGTGTGTGTGTGTGTACATGTGTGTGTGTGTGTACCTGTGTGTGTGTCTGTGTGTGTGTGTCTGTGTGTGTGTACACACCTGTGCATGTACCTGTGTGTGTGTGTGTGTACACCTGTGCATGTACCTGTGTGTGTGTGTGTACCTGTGCATGTACCTGTGTGTGTGTACCTGTGTGTGTCTGTGTGTGTGTGTACCTGTGTGTGTGTGTCACACCGTGTGTGTGTGTGTCTGTGTGTGTACCTGTGTGAGTGACCCTGTGTGTGTGTGTACCTGTGTGTGTGTGTGNCTGTGTGTGTGTGTGNAGTGTGTGTGTGTGTGNACCTGTGTGTGTANCTGTGNAGTGACCCTCTGCGNTCTGCGCGCTCTCAAGCGCNGAGTCTTCACCTCCTCCTCCTCTCAGCGCCTCCGACTTCCACGCTGCCGCGTCGTCCGTCCCAGAGTGAGCAGGTGAGCCATCAAGGTGAGCTCAGGTGAGTCAGTGAGCTCAGGTGAGCTCAGTGAGCTTAGACACCCAGACCCAGCTTGAACCCAGGTTCTCAGTGTCTCGACACGGCCATCGTGAACCCAGAGAGAGAGAGACACCAGACCCTTGAACCCAGCCTCTCAGTGTCTCTAACACGGCCATCGTGAACCCCTGAGAGAGAGAGAGACACCAAGACCAGGGTTGAACCCAGGTTCTCAGTGTCTCTGACACGGCCATTGTGACCCCCTGGAGGAGAGAGCACCCAGACAGGGAACCCAGACTCTCAGTGTCTCTGACACGGCCATCGTGAACCCCTGAGAGAGAGAGACACCAAGACCCAGGGCTTGAACCCAGGTTCTCAGTGTCTCTGACACGGCCATTGTGACCCCCTGAGAGAGAGAGAGACACCCAGACCCAGGGCTTGAACCCAGACTCTCAGTGTCTCTGACACGGCCATCGTGAACCCCTGAGAGAGAGAGACACCAAGACCCAGGGCTTGAACCCAGGCTCTCAGTGTCTCTGACACGGCCATTGTGACCCCCTGAGAGAGAGAGACACCCAGACCCAGGGCTTGAACCCAGACTCTCAGTGTCTCTGACACGGCCATCGTGAACCCCTGAGAGAGACACCAAGACCCAGGGCTTGAACCCAGGTTCTCAGTGTCTCTGACACGGCCATTGTGACCCCCTGAGAGAGAGAGACACCCAGACCNAGGGCTTGAACCCAGACTCTCAGTGTCTCTGACACGGCCATCGTGAACCCCCTGAGAGAGAGACACCAGACCCAGGGCTTGAACCCAGGCTCTCAGTGTCTCTAACACGGCCATCGTGAACCCCCAGAGAGNCACCCAGACCCAGGGCTTGAACCCAGGCTCAGTGTCTCTGACACGGCCATCGTGAACCCCCGACACCCAGACCCAGGCTTGAACCCAGGTTCTCAGTGTCTCTGTCACGGCCATCGTGAACCCCTGAGAGAGACCCCCAGACCCAGGGCTTGAACCCAGGTTCTCAGTGTCTCTGACACGGCCACTATGAACCCCTGAGATGAGAGAGACACCCAGACCCAGGGCTTGAACCCAGACTCCAGTGTCTCTGGGTCTCAGTGTCTCCGACACGGCCATCGTGAACCCCCTGAGAGAGACACAGACCCAGGGCTTGAACCCAGCCCCAGGGTCTCAGTGTCTCTGACACGCCATCGTGAACCCCTGAGATGAGAGAGNCACCCAGGCCTCAGTGTCTCTGACCGCCATCGTGAACCCCTGAGAGNGACACCCAGACCCAGGGNTTGGGTGTCTCAGCTCGACCCATCGTTAACCCCTACCCCTCCCCCCCGCCTCCCCCCGTGCCCCCCCAGTGCCCCCCTCCCCCCGTGCCCCCCCGTGCCCCCCCCCGTACAGGAGAGGCAGCGCGAGTGCGGTGGGGTGACTGCCAGTGCGTCTCTACCGCAGCTACCGCCTGGGGGAGTCCCAGACATCCAGATCCCTCACTCGGCCATCATCGCTCACNGAGGACTGGCTCAGGTGAGGGAGGGGGGAGGTGAGGGAGGGCAAGGGGGGGGGTGAGTGGGTGAGTGGGTGGGTGAGTGATTGGGTGGTGGTGGGTGATTGGGTGAGTGAGTGAGTAGGTTGGTGGGTGGGTGAGTGAGTGGGTGAGTGGGTGGGTGAGTGAGTTGGTGAGTGAGTGTGTGATTGGGCGAGTGAGTGAGTGGTTGGTGGGTGGGTGAGTGAGTGGGTGAGTGGGAGAGTGGGTGAGTGGGTGATTGAGTGAGCGATTGGTGAGTGAGTGGGTGAGTGAGTGATTGGGTGAGTGAGTGGGTGATTGGGTGAGTGATTGGGTGAGTGATTGGGTGAGTGGGTGAGTGATTGGGTGAGTGAGTGAGTGATTGTGAGTGGTGTGTGGGTGAGTGAGTGATTGGGTGAGTGAGAGATTGGTGATTGAGTGAGTGTGTGAGTCAGTGAGTGGGTGAGTGAGTGATTGGGTGAGTGAGTGGGTGAGTGATAGGGGGGGGGTGAGTGATGATGAGTGAGGGTGAGNGAGNTGANTGNGGGGTGGTGAGTGAGTGAGTGGGNGGTGANTGATGGTGGAGTGAGTGGTGAGGGTGAGGTGTGTGACAGGTGGTGAGTGTGTGGTGAGTGGTGATTGGTGGTGGTGAGTGAGTGAGTGGGTGGTGTGATGAGTGATTGGTGAGTGATTGGGTGAGGGTGAGTGATGATTGGTGAGTGAGTGAGTGGGTGAGGTGANTAAGTGAGTGGTGAGGATTTAGTTTGTGGTGAGTGAGTGATTAGGGATTGGGTGAATGGTGAGTGATTATTGAGTGAGTGGGTGGTGAGAGAGAGAGAGTATGAGATAGTCAACATCTCCTAGCCACCGTGATGATGACGATGATGAGAGAGAGACTCCAATAACAGCAGCAGCAGGCGTCGTCAGGGTCGGGATGCAACCCACGACCTCCGCGCACCGGGCGAGGCGGTCAACATCTCCCAGTCGCCGCGAGATGTGTGTGTGCGTGTGTGCGTGCGCGTGCGTGTCTCTCCACGCGCAGTGCGACGCTCCGGTGGCACGCGCGCTGCTCTGCTCGCTGCTCAGCGGCCTGCTGCCCCGGCGGGTCGGAGAGGGCGGCCGTGCCGACGCGGCGACGCCGATGAGGAAATGGAGCGACGGGTGCAGCTCTACGTGCGGCTGAACTCCGACCTGCAGCGGATTCTGCGCGATAGCGAGTTCCACTACGCCCCCGTGTTCGTCTTTGTGCAGGTGACGGGTCTCTACTGTGGGTCTCCCTTTCTGTCTGTCTCTCTGTCTGTCTCTCTCTCTCTCTGTCTCTCTGTCTCTGTCTCTGTCTGTCTCTCTCTGCGTCTGTCTCTCCATCTCTCTCTCTCTGTCTCTCTCTGTCTCTGTGTCTCTCTCTCTCTGTGTCTCTGTCTCTCTCTGTCTCTGTGTCTCTTTGCGCTGGGGAAATAAAGTTTTCAAAAGTCTGTGTCTCTGTCTCTCTCCCTCTCTGTCTCTCACTCTCTCTCACTCTGTCTCTGTGTCTCTGTCTGTCTCTCTCTCTCTCTGCGTCTCTCTCTCTGTCTCTCTCTCTGTCTCTGTGTCTCTGTCTGTCTCTCTCTCTCTCTGCGTCTCTCTCTCTGTCTCTCTCTCTGTCTCTGTGTCTCTGTCTGTCTCTCTCTCTCTCNGTCTCTCTCTGTCGCTCTCTCCCTTTCTCACTCTGCGTCTGTCTCTCTCCCTCCCTCTCTCTCTCTCTGCGTCTCTCATTCTCTCTGTCTCTCCCTCTCTCTCTCTCTGTCTCTCTCTGCGTCTCTCAGGACCTCTGCTGCCGGAACCCGGACCTCCCTCCGCTGCCCGCCGACCTCGTGGCGTCGTCGGCGCTGGCGAGCCTGCAGCAGGCCTCGGGCATCCTCCTGCTGGAGGAGGCGCTCCTGCGACGGCCACAGCTCCCGCACGGCGGCGCCGGCGCCGGCGCCGAGGAGCCGGAGGTCTCGGCGCCGGTGGTGGGGGACGCACCGGCCGCCAAGAGGGCCCGGCTGGACAGGGCACGGCAGCGGCAGCAGCAGCAGCGGCAGCAGCAGCAGCAGCAGCAGCAGCAGGAGGTGGCGCCCGACACAGCCACCTGGATTCAGCTGGCCAGGTGATGAGGATGCGGTGGATAGACGCGGGTGTGGTGGCGGTGGTGGTGATGGTGGTGACAGTGGTGATGGAGGTGACGATGGTGGTGACGGTGGTGGTGGTGACGGTGGTGGTGGTGATGATGATGATGGTGGTGGTGTTGATGATGATGGTGGTGTTGATGGTGGTGGTGATGATGTTGACGATGTTGACGATGGTGATGGTGATGATGATGGTGATGGTGGTGATGATGGTGATGGTGTTGATGGTGATGGTGTTGATGGTGATGGTGGTGTTGATGGTGATGATGATGATGTTGGTGATGATGTTGACGATGTTGACGATGATGGTGTTGATGGTGATGGTGTTGATGATGTGATGGTGTTGATGGTGATGATGGTGATGATGATGATGTGTTGATGGTGTTGATGGTGCAGGCTGTACCGCTCCGTGCGTGACTACGACGTGATGAAGATGATGTTGATGTTGGTGGTGATGGTGACGATNTTGACGATGTTGACGTTGACGATGGTGACGTTGACGATGGTGACGGTGATGGTGTTGATGGTGGTGACGATGTTGACGATGTTGACGATGTTGACGATGTTGACGATGGTGTTGATGGTGATGGTGGTGATGATGGTGGTGTTGATGACGTTGACGATGTTGACGATGATGATGATGATGTTGATGTTGTTGATGTTAATGGTGGTGATGATGGTGATGATGTTGACGATGATGTTGATGATGTTGACGATGATGACGATGATGTTGATGATGTTGATGTTAATGGTGGTGATGATGGTGATGATGTTGACGATGATGTTGATGATGTTGACGATGATGACGATGATGTTGATGATGTTGATGTTGGTGATGCAGGCTGTACCGCTCCGTGAGTGACTACGACTCTGTCCGAGGCGTCTTCTCGGGCAGCGTGGGCACCAAGGAGGTGACCAGGGCCGCCCTCGGCGCTGAGGCTCGCGGAGACTTGCAGGAGGCCGCTCGCCTCTACGAGCAGGTGGGGCAGTGGGGGGGAGTAGGTGGGGAGGGGTGGTGGGGGAGCAGGTAGGGGGGGGAGGGGCAGGTGGGGGAGGGGGAGGGGCAGAGGGGAATCTGAATCTCTGTGTGAGTCTACGGCTCCATGTGAGTCTGTGTCCCTCTGTGTGAATCTACGGCTCTCTGTGTGACCTCTCTCCCCCTCCTCCCTCCCTCCCCCCCCCTCCTCCCCCCTCCCCTCCCCCCCTCCCCGGCAAGGCGCTGAGCACGGAGGATTGGGCCGAGTCTCCCCGTCGGAGGCGGAGACGGAGCTGTGGGACTCTGCTTCTCTCTCGTGCTACGCACGTCTCACACGCTGGCCACACCTGGACCGCTGCGCCACCACCAGCTTCGACTCGGGGAGACCCCAAACCTCCTGCTGCTGTGGGACGACCCCTTCTACCAGGTGGGGGGGGTGGTGGTGGTGGTGGGNAGGGGGGGGTGGTGGTGGGGAGGGGGTGGTGGGGGGGGGAGGAGGGGTGGGGAAGAGGGTTGTGGTGTCACCACAGTTGTTGATCCACTCACTCACTCACCCACCCACCCTCCCACCCACTCACTCACCCACCCACTCCCACCTACCCACTCACCCACACACCCACTCACCCACACACCCACTCATCCACTCACTCACCCGTGACTCACTCACTCACTCACCCACTCACTCACTCACCCACTCACCCACTCACCCACTCACCCACACACCCACTCACCCACTCACCCACTCACTCACTCACTCACCCACACACCCTCCACTCACTCACTCACTCACCCACCCACCCACCCACTCACTCACTCACTCACTCACCCACTCACCCACTCACTCACTCANCCACCCACCCANTCACCCACCCACCANTCACCACCACTCACTCACTCACCNACCCATTCACCACCCATCACACCCANNCACCNACTCACTCAACCCACTCACCACCACTCACCCACCNACATCCCCCACCACACTCTTTCACTACACCANCNAACCTCACTCCAACCACCANTACCCTCACACACTCACCCANCCCTCACACACCACACCGACTCACCCACTCACTCACCACTCCCACCACCCACCCACCACCCACCNACCCACCCACCCACCCACCCACCCACTCACTCACTCANCCACCANTCACTCACTCANCNCCACCCACTCACCACTCANCCACCCACCCACTCACTCACTCACCCACTCACCACTCCACTAAATAAGCCACCNACATCACTCACTCACCCATCACTCACTCACACCNACCCACCCANTCACTCACTCACCCACTCACCCACTCACCACACTCACCACCCACCCACCCACTCACTCACTCACCCACCCACCCACCCACGTCACTCACCCACCCACTCACATCACCCACCCACCCACCACCNACTCACCCACCCACCANTCACCCACCCACTCTCACTCACCCACTCACTCACCCACTCACCCACCCACCCACCCACCCACTCACACACCCACCCACACACCCACCCACCCACTCACACACCCACTCACACACCCACCCACCCACTCACCCACCCACTCTCCACTCACCCACACACCNACCCACCCACTCACTCACCCACTCACTCACCCACCCACCCACCCACCCACCCACTCACCCACCACTCACCACCCACCCACCCACCCACACACCCACCCACCCACACACTCACCCACTCACTCACCCACCCACCTACCCACTCACTCACCCACCCACCCACTCACTCACTCACCCACCCACCCACCCACTCACCCACTCACTCACCCACCCACACACTCACCCACCCACCTACCCACTCACTCACCCACCCACCTACCCACTCACTCACCCACCCACCTACCCACTCACTCACCCACCCACCCACCCACTCACCCACTCACTCACCCACCCACCTACCCACTCACTCACCCACCCACCCACCCACCCCCGTGTGTGGTGCGCAGGAGGCCTACCTCCCGTGGGTGATCAAGGCTCGGCTAAAGCTGCTACTCACCGGAGGTGTTGACCCCTCCACCACCGCCACCACCACCACCGCCTCCACCACCTCCACCACCGCCGCCTCCACCTCCACCGCCGCCACCACCGCCACCGCCACCACCGCCACCACGCTGTCGGCGTTTGTGGACGCGTCTTGCCGCGGGTCTCAGCGCCGGCGCCGCCTCCTGGAGTCGTCGTTTGGGCCGGAGCTGTCGGCGCTGCACCTGGCGCACGGCCGCCTGGGCAGGGCCGCAGGCCTTGCGCACACCGGCATGCGGGCCTTCCTGCAGGTGTGTGTGTGTGCGTGTGTGTAGTGTGTGTACGTGTGTGTGTGTGTGTGTGTGTGTGTGTGCGTGTGTGTGTGTTCGTGTGTGTGTACGTGTATGTGTGTGTANGTGTGTGTGTGTGTGTGTACTGTGTGTGTGTTCGTGTGTGTGTACGTGCGCGTGCCTGTGTGCGCGTGTATGTACGTGCGTGTGCGTGCGTGTGTGGGTGTGTACGTGTGTGTGTGTATGTACGTGCGTGTGTGTACGTGTGTGTGTGCGTGTGTGTATGTATGAAGTGTGTGTGTGTACGTGTGTGTGTGTGTGTAGGCGAGTGTGTGTGTAACTGTGTGTGTGTGTAACTGTGTGTGTGTGTAGTGTGTGTTGTGTGCTGTGTGTGTGTGTGTGTGTGTGTGTGTACTGTGTGTGTGTACTGTGTGTGTGTGTAGGAGTGGGCGAGTGTCGACGCGAGTGCACCAGGAGTGTGTGGTGTGTATGTGTGTGTGTACGTGTGTGTGACTGTGTGTGTACTCTGTGTGTAGGAGTGGGCGAGTGTGGACGCGNTGCACCAGGAGTGTGTGCGTGTGTATGTGTGTGTGTCTGTANGTGTGTGTGTTTACANTGTGTGTGTACTGTGTGTATGTGTATGTGTGTACGTGTGTGTGTGTGTGTAGGAGTGGGCGAGTGTGGACGCGTGCACCAGGAGTGTGTGTGTGTACTGTGTGTGTGTGTACTATGTGTGTACGTGTGTGTGTGTGATACTTGTGTGTGTACTGTGTGTGTAGGAGTGGGCGAGTGTGGACGCGAGTGCACCAGGAGTGTGTGTGTGTGTACTGTGTGTGTGTGTGTGTACTGTGTGTGTGTGNAGGAGTGGGCGAGTGTGGACGCGNTGCACCAGGAGTGTGTGTGTGTATGTGTGTGTGTACGTGTGTATGTAGCTGTGTGTACGTGTGTGTGTGTGTGTAGGAGTGGGCGAGTGTGTGTGTGTACTGTGTGTGTACTGTGTGTGTACTGTGTGTGTACTGTGTGTGTGTGCGTGTGTGTAGGAGTGGGCGAGTGTGTGTGTGTGTGTGTATAACTGTGTGTGTGTGTCTGTACGTGTGTGTGTACTGTGTGTGTGTGTGTACTGTGTGTACTGTGTGTGCACGTGTGTGTGTGTACGTGTGTGTGTACGTGTGTGTGTAGGAGTGGGCGAGTGTGTGTGTGTTTGTAACTGTGTGTGTGTGTGTGNACTGTGTGTGTGTGTGTGTACTGTGTGTGTGTGTGTAACTGTGTGTGTGTGTGTAACGTGTGTGTGTGTTTGTAACTGTGTGTGTAGGAGTGGGCGAGTGTGTGTGTGTGTGTAACTGTGTGTGTGTGTGTGTAACTGTGTGTGTGTGTTTGTAACTGTGTGTGTAGGAGTGGGCGAGTGTGTGTGTGTGTAACGTGTGTGTGTGTGTATGTGTGTGTGTAACTGTGTGTGTGTGTGTAACTGTGTGTGTGTGTACTGTGTGTGTGTGGAGTGGGCGAGTGTGTGTGTGTGAACTGTGTGTGTGTGTGTACGTGTGTGTGTGTGTAACTGTGTGTGTGTGTGTAACTGTGTGTGTGTGTCTGTGTGTGTGTAGGAGTGGGCGAGTGTGTGTGTGTGTGTTACTGTGTGTGTGTAGGAGTGGGCGAGTGTGGACGCGATGCACCAGGCGTGTGTGTGTGTGTGTGNACTGCGTGTGTGTCTGTGTGTGTAACTGTGTGTATGTGTGTGTATGAAGTGTGTGTGTGTACTGTGTGTGTACTGTCTGTGTAGGAGTGGGCGAGTGTGGACGCGATGCACCAGGAGTGTCGCCTGCAGCGGCTGCAGTCGCTGCAGCCGCTCACCGAGCTCAGCCACTTCATCGACTTCCTCACTCACGACGGTGAGCGGCTCCACCCCCCCCTCCCCTCCACCCCCTCCACCCCCCCCCCTCCCCCTTCGCCCCCACCCCCCTCCGCCCATTATCACAATCATCATCACAATCATCATCATCATCATAATAACTATCATCACCATCATCATCATCAAAATCACTATCATCACCATCATCATCACAATCACCATCATCATCATCACAATCACTATCATCATCATCACAATCACTATCATCATCACCACTATCACCATCATCATCATAATCACTCTCATCATCATCATCAATCATCATCGTCACTAATCATCACCATCATCACTATCATCATCACCATCATCATCATCACCATCATCACCACTATTATCATCATCACTATCATCATCATCACCATCACTATCATCATCACCATCATCATCACTATCACCATCGCCCCATTGTGAGCCTGGCTTCAAGCCCTGGCTCTGGGTGTCTCTCTCTCTCTCTCAGGGGGTTCACGATGGCCGTGTCAGAGACACTGAGAACTGGGTTCAAGCCCTGGGTCTGGGTGTCTCTCTCAGGGGTTCACGATGGCCGTGTCAGAGACACTGAGAGTCTGGGTTCAAGCCCTGGCGCTGGGTGTCTCTCTCTCTCTCTCAGGGGGTTCACGATGGCCGTGTCAGAGACACTGAGAGCCTGGGTTGAAGCCCTGGGTCTGGTGTCTCTCTCTCTCAGGGGGTTCCGATGGCCGTGTCAGAGACACTGAGAGTCTGGGTTCAAGCCCTGGTCTGGTGTCTCTCTCTCTCAGGGGGTTCACGATGGCCGTGTCAGAGACACTGAGAGTCTGGGTTCAAGCCCTGGGTCTGGGTGTCTCTCTCTCTCTCAGGGTGTTCAATGGCCGTGTCAGAGACACTGAGAGTTGGGTTCAAGCCCTGGGTCTGGGTGTCTCTCTCTCAGGGGGTTCACTAAGCCAGAGACACTGAGAGTCTGGGTTCAAGCCTGGCTCTGGTGTCTCTCTCAGGGGGTTCACCAAGCTAGAGACACTGAGACACCTGGGTTCAAGCCCTGGCTCTGGGTGTCTCTCTCTCTCTCCGCGTGAGCAGCGAACTTTCGGGGTCTCTCCGCGGTCCGCCGGCTCACCTCGTCCTGGATGAGGAGACTTGCTGACCCACGACTCGACTCCATCTCCACCTGGGATGACGTCGTCACCAATCGGTACGGCTCGCCGCCACACCGCCACCGGCACTACCGCCACTACCACTACCGACACTACCACGACTGCCGCCACCACCACGTCATCACCGTCACCACCACCGTTATCACGATCACCACCACCACCGTCACCACCACCGTCATCGTCATCGCCACCGTCACCACCATCACCGTCACCACCATCATCGTCACGTCACCGCCACGTCACCACCACCATCATCATCGTCACCGTCACCACCGCATCGTCATCGCCACCGTCACCAACATCACCGTCACCACCATCATCATCATCGTCACCGTCACCGCACCGTCACCACCACCATCATCATCACCACCGTCACACCATCATCACCACCACCGCCGCCACCACCACCACCACCGTCATCACCACCATCACCACCACCGCCACACCACCACCACCACCGTCATCACCACCATCACCACCACCATCATCACTACCGTCAACGCCATCATCACCACCACCACCACCACCGTCATCACCATCATCACCACCCCGCCANACCACCACCACCACCACCACCACCGTCATCACCACCATCACCACCACCATCATCATCAACGTCAACACCATCATCACCACCACCGCACCACCACCACCACCCCGTCATCACCACCATCACCACCACCACCACCACCACTGCCTTGAGAGAGAGAGGAGCGAGCGCCACCAGCGCCTTGCTCCGCCATCCGCCCCGGCCCCCCCCCTAGCCAAGCTGCTACTGCTGCGGTGACCCTCTCCCCTCTCTCCCCTCTCTCCCCTCTCCCCTCTCCCCCTCCCCCTCTCCCCTCTCCCCTCTCCCTCTCTCCTCTCTCTTCTCTCTCCCTCTCCCCCTCTCTCCTCTCCCCTCTCCTCTCTCTCCCCTCTCCCTCTCTCCCCTCTCTCCTCTCCCCTCTCTCCCCTCTCTCCTCTCTCCCCTCTCCCCCTCTCCCCCTCTCCCCTCTCTCCCCTCTCCCCCTCTCCCCTCTCCCCCTCTCCCCTCT